>VYZV01044891.1:90591-102354 GCA_013401275.1 Pandion haliaetus | reverse complement strand
GAACCACAGAAGCTGTAGGAGGTGGCCAAATTATTCTATAATAAGCAGTATCAATACAGATCTTGCATCCCATTCTCAGAGTGTTTGAGATAAAGTAAGCCTAACATTGGTTCATTTTTCTCTAAGCTGGCAAAATACACTCTGAAAGCAGCATCCATGTGTTTTCTGGACTGAATGTTACTTGCTTGTTTATTGTGAGTGTCAGTCAATTCTGTGCAGTGTAATTCAACAAGATTTTACTTTTGTGATAGTACAGAAATTAAACTTGCCTTCTTATTGCCAGTATGCCAAGCTTGGTCTTACCTTGGTGGTCCCAGGAGGTGGAATCAAGAAGAAATCACCCAATGCTGCACAAGACAAAGCAAGAGGACCAGCCACAGTGGGCTCTCATGCTGATGAGGAAGAGGATGAATATTCTGGTGGACTATGCTAGCTACAGACATAGTTTTAAATATCTGACTTATTTGTGATGTTGAGCATATCCAAAGGTACCAGATTTACCAGAGCTTCATTGCAATTGTGATTGGGAATGCTAATAGGAATTTGGCAGCTTCTGGGTACAATACAGGAGAAAAAGCATGATTGTACCTGTCATCTTGAAACTTCTTTGGACTTCATTTCTTACCTGGTAGGATCTTCCTTAGGGCTCTGCCTTCAGTTGACGGGGGAAAAAATTGAGAGAAATTTTTACTAAAAGCACAGTTTAAAAGAAGCCGAAACCCCAGAAGCACTGGAGTAGGGGGAGTGGTACAAAATTTTCAATGCTGGTTTTCAACAGCTGACAGCTTTTGGTTCAAGTAGTATGTTTGTGATTGTTTTCTGAGTTAAATATACGATCATGCATCTGGCTATTTATCTTCTGTTTAACACCGTTTAAGGCAGACTGTGCTTGGCAGGATTTTTCACTAGTGTAAGCACTAGGGGGAGCATTCAGTTTAGTTTCAACAGGTTTTTACTCCACTGCAGAATATTATTTTAATACATTATTCTTTGCAAGCAGTATCCGTGTGGGTGTGGAAAATACTAAGTCAACTAGTTTGAAGCTATCTTGCAAGCTTAAAAGTACACACACATCTTCATCTCAAGAACTTTATTGACCTGAAATCTTTGGAAATGAATGTGTGCATGGTGTTTGTAATGTACACCTTGGGAACGGAAGGAGTGGACAACCTTTCTTAGTGATGTTTCTGAAGCATGCCATAACCAAAAAAGAAACAGAAGGTAGCAGATAATGTGCATTGAATATAAAGCTCTGAAGACAATGTTTACCAAAAACTTAGGTGGAATGTTTTAATAATATGTTTGAGTTCAAGAGTGTTCTAGGTGTTTACTAATCAATACGCTACTCTGTGAAGACATTTTATTCTTTCATATCTTCAAAGCATAGAACAGCTATCTCTTACAAACGGCATTTTTCAGACTAGCTCGGAATCCAAAGTAACCAAATTATAATGCATCCTCTCTATTTTTATTTGGTTTCAAGTCATCATTAGTTTTGCAAGCTTCTGTAGTGTCTTAAATTTGTTTCACCATTTTATGCTTAAAAGTTGACAACACTAGAAGTTGTACCTGTGGCCTCTTTCTTCAGAGGAATCTAATCAAGGTCTGCATTAGGGTGAGATCACTTGGAATCCAGCAGGGATTTGCATGTGATACACGATGCCCAAAGTTCAATAAACAGTAGACCAAAAGCACAGTGGTAAGTGTTGGTACGGTTTCTGCCATATTAAGGAATTGAACATCTTAATATCAAGTGTATGTCTCACATATACATGATGTCTGACATCAGTGTGTCAGACATAATTGTGATGAAGGTAGACTTTTAGACAGCTAATACTTGCTTTCCTCGGGGTGGATAGCACTCGATAGCATTGTGATGGGTGCATGAACTACAGTGTAATTTGCAGACGGGGCTGCTGTAAAAGTCACGCTATTCGATTTCATGGGTGTTCAAAAACCAGTTTTGTCTCTCTTTGTATTATGTAGCAATAACCTTGGATTTTAAAGCTATTTGAGACTACACCTGTAGTTCTTTCCTATCTGACAGGTTAATTTCCCTTTGTTAATAATGATGTGTATAGAAATACTTGCTCTTCTATAAAATAGTCTAAACAAAATTTTAGGAAGTGAGCTGCTTTTCTCTGAGAATGATTACAGGTGTGCACGAAAGATGGTTTTGAAGACTTCCCTGTAACTCATCTGTTTTCACTGTTGGAGCAACTCACTCCAGTTTACTTAACTTCTGCCTTCTGGATTTGTTCATGAAGGTGACCACGCACTTTTTATGGGGAGTTTTCTTCAAGCATTTCCTGCTGCATCCAATTCTGAAATCAGTTTTGTTGAATGGTCCCAAGGAGTCTACTTTTTTTTGTGCGTGTGTATATATCTGAGAAGATGACGTGAAAGAATAAAAATTGGGAGCCTTTTGTGCTTCTGTGAAAGAACTTGCAGACTGTATTTAAACTGTGCTTATAATGCTAACAGGCCCTTAAAAGAAAAATTGAAATTTATGCATTGGGTTCTTAAAGCATACTTTTCATACTGCCAAATAAAAGATGTGCAAGACTGTCTTCCCACTCCCGCAACTTTTTGCTTTTTTCCTTGTGCCAAGTGTGGAAAATCTGGGACAAAAGTAACTTGTACTAAACATGTTAAGCTGCCATTAAATTGAAAGGGGCTTCTCTGAATTTTAGGAGTAGAATCTTAATCTTTGATTGCAATGTTGCTGCAAAGACCAAATCTGCAGAAATTGAAGTGTCTGAAAATAAGATGGTCTATTTTATATAACTTATTCTGCTATTTTAGGCAATGAAATTGTGATAGGAATGTTAAATGCCTTTTACTAAATGTTTAACTAGAGAAGAAGCTGTCTGTATATTATGTGTTAGTATTTGTTTCTATCTTTCAAAGCATTTTGCACACTTACGTAAATATCATTTCAGTGATTTAAAGTTGAAAAGATGCCATTTACAGCAAGAAAGTTTCCAAAACCAGTGTTGACTGTAAGAGAAATAAGCTGTGCATGAAGGCTGAGCAATGGCCAGTGCAATGTATATGTAAAATCAGAAGATTTCTAAATCATCTGTAATTAAGGTCCAGTGTGAAACCTGTGCTTTATTTGTTCTTTTTCCAAATCTGTGGTGTATTAGAGTACAAAATGTGTTTGTAACAGCTCTACAGATGCTGCTTCTTGAAAGAGGTTGTGTTTCACCAGCATGAAAAATAAAGCATGAAACTAACGCGTGTGTGCTAGCTTTCCCTGTTGTTGATAGGTCCTGCTGAACATCACCATCTGAAAATGAATATTGTGTTTAATCTCAAGCAGATTTTGTATGTGACTGCAGATCTTGTCACCAAGTGTTGCAGGTATATTACGTGTTCAAAGACTGAGTCCTGGGAACCTACTGGCTCAGGTTTGAGTGTTGAAAGTCAGTGGTGTCCATTCTTTGTGGCTTATTCACTAGACATTTGCTTACAGCCCATTTAATTTATCCTGTGGTTTTTGTTTTTCTAACTGACCTTTTGGTACCTTTGCCGGCTTTCGTTATTTGAGATGGTGACACATCTTAGGCAATTCTATCCACTCAGAATAAAAGGTATGTGTGTGTTTTGCCTCTATGCTGATTGTAACATCTTGGTGGTTCATTGTTACCACTTCACTTCACTTCCCAAAGGCTTGTATTCAGAAAACAAAAATTGTTATATTGGGTGATTGTCAGACCTGAATTTGTCGACTTTAACAACACGAAATAGAAATAATTGATTCTCCAGTCCTTGGTCTTCCTTTAATCTTGGCCAATTAGGCAAGGCATAGTTATGGTTTAAAAAAAGACTTTCTAATAAGGAAGGAGGACATACAGATTCTTAATCTGCCATAGAGATAAAGCACTTGTTTGCACAGTTAGGCTAGTTAACTGTGTAGCACACTGTAGCAGTCTTCTGGAAGAATACACAAATATACTCCCAAGATTCACCTGAATATGCTGAAGTCCAGAAAGGACTGAGAAAGGTTCTTGCACCAAACTGTGCTTTGTGTATTGATACTGACTGAGATGCATCGTGTGTGCCGCTGCTGGAAGCTAAAAAAGGTGTCCAGACCAAAACAGCTGAGGGTCAGTAGAATGTGGAGGATGCCCTAGCTATTAGAACTTCAGCATTCATTTCTAGCAAGGATAATTTTAGAAATGGTGTTTGCTGTCCAGCAAGAACATGTCTTAAGTGATTTAATTGCTGTTTAGGTCATGGGTTTTTGCTGATTTAAAACCAAGGCTTGGGGGTGGGGTGAAGAGGAAGGTTGGTTTGGTTTTGGAATGATTCATGCTTTACCTGTGTCATTTTGCTTATATGCTGAAGTGTCACTGATGTATGTTTAAGCAGCTCTATAGATTAACGTAGGTTTTTCTCCTAAAGTTTAATTTGTAATTCTATTACAGATTGGGGGGAGGGGATTTGTTTTTAAAGCTGGAGTGTTACTTGTATTTGAATGAAAACTGATTCTGTTAGAAGTACATGAAGTAGGTTTCTGATTGTGCCGATTTAGTATGGAAATAGTGAAGAGGGTGGGGGCATTTGAAATATTTGCTGTCTTCTGTTCATTACAGTTAATCATACTTATCACTTGGGTCAGATTTTCAGAGCAGTTTTTGTCCATGGGAATGCAAGCTTGTCATTATTCAGTTGGATCCAATTGGGAGTTTAAAAAACTACTAGATTTCAACATTTCAAAAGCCATAGATCTTTACACAGTTTAAAGATGTGGACTCTGTATTTCTTTGGAGACTTCATTGCAGAAAAATCACCTTTTCTACTGTTTTAAAGGCTAACTTGCTTGAATACTTGAAGGCTGAAGAATCTGGCACTGAAGTTCTTCAGTGTGGCAGGAATCATTCCTTGGATGCTGCGAATAAGCAGCTGTAAAAATTATAAGCACTAAGCTGCTCTTGGAAAAAATAAAACTTTTTTTTTATCATCTAGATTTGTATTAAGTAGTGAACTTTTTTGGATGTAGGAAATAGAAAAAAGAAGCCACCCCAACAACTAGTAGTGGTAATAACATTGGAACAAGTAGATGTAACTTCCTGGAACAGGGGGGAACCGCTTGGGATCTGTGGTTGGTTGAGTCTGAGCAGGGGTGTTAATCTCTAAGCTAATGGTCTGTAGAGGCCAGCATCCCAGGGAGCTGGGCTCATCTCTTCCTGTACCGTAGTACCTGTTGGAGATGATGTGCATCAGTGCTGTATCTGACCACCTTCCAAAAGGCGCGTGGGTCGTTGTTTCGGAGCTGCTGTCGTTGCCCTTCAGCCAGGGTTTCCAGTGTGTCTGTGGTGCAGCAGTGTGGCCTCCGGCCTGGAACGGGAGTGAGAGGCAGCTGCAAGGCTGTATGTGCGTTTAAAGACCATATGCCTGTTACTGGCTCATCTGCTGAGTCTGATGGGAATAGTGGTAATGAGTGAGGCCGGCCTCTGAGGTGCACACTGCTGGGACATTAACGGGTGTGCAACCAGTTTGGATTACTCAACAGAAACGCTTTGATACTGGAGTGACAGAAGTAGGCCCTATCATGCGCAAAGCGCAAATGGGGTATCATTAGTTGCCTTGCTTGTTTTGGATATGTATTTCTGTGCTTTTATTTTGTGTCGTTGCTAAGCCGGGTGTAACCCGGGGTGGGTTTGTTTTCCCCAGAGCGTTGTTAGTTTGTTAGCGCTAGATGGTGCCGCAGAACAAGCACAGGGCTTGCCTGTGCTGGTGGGAAGCCTTTGCTCCCTGCGTAGGGCAGCTTTTACGTTTCAATACGCTCAGCTGGAGTATTGCTTTGGTTAGAAACATCCTCATGGGGACCTGCTCTTGCTGCCGCTCCTCAAGGGCCTGAGAGACCCGCTTGCAGTCAGTGGAGGGAGCAGTGCTGGGGGGCCAAGCCGTCGCCTCCCCTCTGGCACGCTCGCTGCCATCCAAGCCCTCCGCCATGGACAGTATGGCTGCCCTGTGAGGCAGCTGTCCCGCTGCTGGGGCAGGTGGGCTCTGTGCCACGTACAGCCTTGCTGCAGCATTACCCGCTCTTACGGTTGGCCTCATCGTCGTGCTGAGTCCGAGCTGACGCGCTTCCCGGCCATGAATCGCGAGGGCTGGCTGGAGAGCTTCCCCAGCGGCCTGGCAGAGCTGGCTGCCAGCGAATGCTCCCGCTCCCTGCCTTGTTGGAGGGTTGGTGGCGAGGGGCTGCCCGCTGCCGGACCCTCGGGCAGTCCATTGCCCCGTGGGTGGGAGGCAAGGGGACCCCTCTGCAAGAGCGTGGCTCTGGTCATAAGGAAGAAGGCTTGAACCATGCTGTGTTTTTCAGAATGCCCGGGAATAAATACAGGTCTAGTCCTTCTTCCCCCTTGTGCTGATACCCACCTCCTTCTGANTGCTTTTTTTTTTTTTTCTTCCAGAGTGTTTTATCACATGATAAATGGGCCCTTCAAGAGGTTCAAATCCCAGCTGTGATGGACATGACCGACTCGCCTTTCTCTCCCCTTCTCTGAACACAGGCCTGGGAAACTGAGTCATTAAGAGCCAGGTTACAGAGGGTGGGTGGGTGAAGAGTATGTAAAACAGTAGCCAGTGTGCAGTAGAACTTGTTAATAGAGATTTTCAACTTGAGGGCTGGCTGATTTTGCTACAGTTGCAACTCTCCTTGCAGCCACAAAATTTTATGAAATGCCTCATGGACAAAATGCAGTGTTAAGGACAGAAATCCACAGGCTGGGGGGGGTGGAGTTAGCTGAACATGGAAGGAGTGAGGAAGTCGGTCGTCATGCAATGGTATGTTGGCTGGTGGAAGAGAGGGCTCCTGCTGAAATTTGCCAGAAGGACTATGCTTCCAAAAAATGCCACTTTCCGATTCATCTGTAAAGGCAGGCAGGGAGGGAGGGAGGGATGAGGACTGGCACGACTGCTCTGTCCATGCTGGGGAGAGGTTCTGCTGCCATGTGTGATGTGAGGCAGTATGAACACAAACACGTTCTGGGATTTGTGTCCTTTGCCTGTCACTGACTGCAATTCAGGAATTAAAGGTAAAAACCTTATAGCAGCAGACAGGGACTTCTTTTGTGTGTGTGCTTGTGTGCAGCTGACAACTTTCTAGCCAATGCTTTCTGTGCTGCACTGCTCAACAACTGTCCCGGAGTAATTGTGTTAGTAATAATATAGCAGAGAATTCATGAAGTGTAAAGACCTATGGTACCCCATGTGTCTTATTGGTGCCAAGTGTTTTATTTAACTGACCACCATCCAGTAATTCTCTGGCTCCCGTCTTGTGTAAATGTATGATTTTCCAAGCTGAATAGCTGGAGAAAGAATGAGGATCCTCTCAGCTGCACTGGAGCCTGGAGCATAGGCTGGTGTGTAAGGAGTGAGCGGTTAAAGCTGGGCGGACTTGGAGGGTAAGGCAGCTGTGTAGCAACACCAATTGAGCAAAATATTTTAAAGCTCTGATAACAGAGATGCGGAAACACTGGTATATTTAAAACTTCTCCTTTAAGTTAGTTACTATTCTGGTACTTCAGTGGTCTTAATGTTTATCCTCCCAAATTTACTAGAATACTGCATCTCGGGAATTCCTGAGAACTAATTTTCTTTGAAACACCAGCAAGAGTTACTTCTCCCCTGCTTTGAAATACTTCAGACTATTCCAGATGCAAGACATGAGTCTGGTGACAAGCCCTGCTGCTGAGGAACATTGGAAAGGAAATGAAAGCACCTTTGTCTTCTGTTGATTCAGACAGAGGGAGATGTATGTAGAAGGCTCATGTGGGTTTTTTTCCCCTTAGATCTTAATATTCTCTAATACAAAGATTAGAGGGTTGTTTTTTTTTTTCCTTTGTTGTTCATGCATGTTAGTATGGGATCTGAAATTCAGATAGCTGTTTTTCTGTATGTGTCATACTGTAGCCATTAGGGAGCAAAACATTTCTTGTGGTCAAGATGGGGGCAGGAGGGGAATCAAGAGAGAAAGCATGCACGTGCCTGCACATGCTAGTCACTTGTTTGTCTTTGGGTGTGTTAACACAGAACTACTTCTGATCTCTTGGAGGATAGGCTGTCAAATGGCTTCACATATATATGATTTTGCTGCGTTTTTCGCAGTCCACATCTGTGATGACTCCACTGGACTTTGAAATACTTTGTTAAAAATGTAGGGGGGAAATTCAGAGGTTGGTTGGTTTTTTTTTTTTTTTTCAGGGTATTTCAGGAATAGTAAAAAAAAGTTAAAGAAAAGCCTATGCCTGTTGAGTTTTCCTTATAGCAGACTGCATTGTGAGTAATTCTGCTGACTGCGGTATGTAGTCTTGTATTGCTATAACAAAAAATATTGGCCACTTTTAAATATAGATATTGCAGCTACTAGAACTCTGATCTTTATGGACCAGAAGATGGGAAATGTTAATTAATAGATTCAATATGACTGAAGCATAGAAAGAGACAAGGACGGCAGCATGTGTTGTGGAAAGAAGTGGACTTAGAGAGCAGAAACCAAGGAGAGTTCCAGCCCAGGGCTAAGAATACTCGTGGCCTCTTATGATTTCCTGACTATAAGCATGAAGAAGGGTGAAGGAACAACTAGAGACATAATACGTTGTTTGACAAATAACGGAGAACTATAACATGAATCACGCATCTGATGGCTTGTGTAAATCACACAAGTGGCTATTTTTGTCAGAGATTTAAAAGTGTTTTGAGCATCATTTACAATTCTGTGGCAATGCAGTAGGGGAAAGCACTTTTTTATGGTGTCCTTTCAGTTAATGTCAAATTTATGTTGCCCTGATCTAATGCATTTCTTCAGTGGAGTTTCCAGAAGTACAGCAAATGAATAGCGTGTAATAAAGGGGATCCCATTTGTTGTCTGCTGCATTGTTTCCTTTCACCTTTCTTTAGGTGTGTGTATTTTGTCTTTGCAGCAGCAGCAGGAGTATTCCTTGAAGGCTTTGCTCTATAGCAGTTTCCATTTTTTTTTTTTTTTTTTTCAGTTTACACTGAAGGGAAACCAAACCTTTGCTCTGGTGGGGTATTCCAATAATTCTTCACCCTTTTGACCATTTTTTGTTTGATTCTCAGCATCTTATTAAAATCATTGCTTTTTAATTGACAGAGTTCCGAACTTGGTTTGTGCTCATTGGAGAGAAACAAGTAATAAAATTAATGTGCTATCATGGAGCTAGAGCTGACGGAAAGCTCCTGGACTCTGTCAGCAATCCAGGGTGTGCTGTATTCTGGTGGCAGAAAGGCCGGTACTTTGTCACTGTTTTGGGTATTTACCTTTGACCAAATACAAATAATGGGTGAATGTGACACACAATCATTAGATTAAGGCCATGTCCACGTTGGCAGTTGTGATAGATTAAATGA
This sequence comes from Pandion haliaetus, assembly GCA_013401275.1. NCBI lineage: Eukaryota > Metazoa > Chordata > Aves > Accipitriformes > Pandionidae > Pandion > Pandion haliaetus. The sequence continues at coordinate 92,970 of VYZV01044891.1, read as the reverse complement.
AGGCTTGAATTTAAAATATACAAACTATTCTGCAGTAACTTTCCACTCCAAAGCAGACTTTTATGAGCTGTCATCCATCACCAAACTCTTTTTCTTTGAGGAATTCACACTCCTTTGAGTTATCTGTGGTGTGGCTCACTAATATAGCACATGCCATATGATACAGAAGTATAGCATTTTGAGACAGTTGGGTTAAATGCGAGTTATTTGCTTAAAATATGAATGCTATGTTTCTTGTCAGTCTTTTAAGCTGTTTCAGTGTAATTATTTGTGTCTTTGGCTCTCTTCCCGATTTTCCTAAGCATCATCTCTAAGTAGTGTTTAAAGATGTTGATGTTCCTGATGTCTAGATGAATGGTTGAAAATCTCTGGCAGTGATTTTCTCTTCATGTGAAGATTTAAGTTACTCCTAGACAGCTGTGGTATATTTTTGTTCACCCCATCAATCTCTAAATTATGTTTGCCCCTATGGTTCATTTTGCTTAAGGGATGCCACGTTACATACCAACTGTGTGAACCAGACTGTGATGTTTCATGACTCTCAAAGTGTTCCAGGCTTTTTTGGATGAATGACCGGCAGCCTGTGGGCCTTTGGCAACCTCTTATAGCCAGGCTGTGATCAAGTTGTTTGGAGCAGAAGTCTAGGACAATTCTTGATTATAATCTTGTTTCTGCTGGTTGAGCTCTTTAATACAAAGATCGCAATGGTAGGAAGGAGAGGCTGCATGAAAAGTCTGGGAGCTGCACACCCCAACTGCACTGAAGTTAAAGAATCAAATGGTGAAAACTTCTGTAACCAGCAGGAGAGGATGAAACACTGCAGTAGTCTGTGCACAGATCTGTCCACACCCATGAATGCACATACCTTAAAAAAAAAAAAAAAAAAAAAAAATCACTTTCGAGAAAGGACAAGAAATAACTAAAATAAGGAAACAGCATTTTTCTTATTTCTTCAGTGATGCTTTTTAAAAAAAAATTTATAATTATGGATGTGTTCATAGCCAAATCAATGTTGTGATCACAGAGCTAGGAGCAAATCCTGAAGTCTGGTTCCAGATCTGGGTCAGCAATTGAACGTCCCTGGAGTTCAGTGTGGGAGATAAGTTGGAATCCAGTGTTCTCCAAGTGCATGTCAAGCAGAAGCAGTAAACTTTCTCTCTCTCTCTCCCCTTAATGTACTTGCCTACAGACTTAATGTAGCAGATCCTCAGCTGTGTGCAAGGTGCGCTGCCTTGAGGCAGCCAACTGTACCCACAGGCCAAAATTCCTGCAGTGAAGGATTGCAAACTTCTGGCTTTGACTGCTTTCTCCCAGACAGGCCTCCATGGCAGGCGAGGGCTTGACTGCGACTCCCGTATGTGTTTACCGGTCACATACTGCCTCTCTTGGGGGAAAGATAGCTGCTTTCTTCTCCCATCGGAGGATCTAAGCACTGGATCATGCTTGCTGAGACACTGAGTGGAAAAGAGGCAAGTGGACAGGGAGGTTATGTGGCCAAGGATGAGTTGGGGGTTGAAACAACATCTACCATTTGTTAAGGCCGTTTAATTCCAGGCAAATTGTCTTTTGAGCTTCTTAACTCAAGCAGCCCCAAGTACAGTTTATTACTGAAATGCAGCTGTTCCCAGAGCTGAAGGGAACAATATATCAACAATATAATAGTATGCAGAAACACCACAGTGCAATAACATGAAAAATAGTGCTCTCCAAATAATACTACAGGATGGATTTAAAATAGGAATTTGATGCTATTTAGACTAATTGCTGGGCTGATTAGCTTGCCATCATCACTTCTGGTTCTGCTCATGGCCTTCGTTCAAAAGTTTGTCAGCTATTCGCTTCCATCATGAGCATTTATAGTCACATATTGTGGTCATGGCCCTGTTACACCCAGTGATCTTATAGTGGCTTACTGTCCTTGCGTTTGTTACACTGAAATTGCCGTGTTTCACTCTGTTGGTTTAACAGACTGTTAATTAGGCAGTTTCTAAGCAGTAGTGCCAGGCAGGAATAAATCTGCCACACAGTAATGTTACTGTAGTTCTCCAGTTATAGTGAGTGTATAATGTGGTGTCAACAGCACTTGTCTTTGCATTTAGTGAAACTGGGGCTGAATGAAATGTCCTGGAAAGGTATAAATATATCTGAAGTATTTGTGTTCAGAAATATGAAGAAAAAGCCTCTGAACATTATGCATTGGAAGCTTTAGCACAATCAGATGTGCTGTCTATTACAGTCAGTCCTTAGGTAACTGATGTCATTAAAATACTCCTCAGACCTGGAGTCTGACTTGGTTTGCTTCCTCTTCTGCTTGCCTCCTTCCCCTGCCCCTCGCCCTCTAAAAAAAAAAAAAAAAAAATATTGGGTTTTAATTTATTA
>VYZV01044891.1:11797-84353 GCA_013401275.1 Pandion haliaetus | reverse complement strand
GGTGGGGGTGGGAAGTGAGTGAGCGGCTGCGTGGTGCTTAGTTGCTGGCTGGGGTTAAACCATGACAGCAGGCTTGCAGAGTTGACACTGGAGACTGAATCTTTCATGTGAAGAATGAGCAATGTGTGTGTTGCTGTGATACCTACTGCTTTTGGAAAAGGTGGCAAATGTGGGCCTCTGTCAGCTTGCAGCTTTTCAGCACATTACCTGGATATTGCTTTGCTGGTCTGGGTAGAACCAACTGCTTGCTAACTGCCTTGCACTGCTGGAAAGAGTCACTGCATTGCGGGGACTGCTCTAAAATGGTCGTGTTCGGGATTCTCCTTGTAGAAGAGATCAGCTACCACATAAACTCAGCCCATCTGCTATATTCTTAAATATTCCCTAAATAATCTCCCTTGAGGGAACATCAGAATTTATTTTTTTTAATCATTAATGACTTAAAGTTCTGCTCTTGCTGAAAAAAAAATCATACCATAAACCTGCCAATGTAACGAATCTATACACTATGTGTATGCAATACATATGAACATATGTAATATATGCAAATATATGCATTGCATTAGCAGACACAGCAATCCTTTAATGCATCGTCACTCAAACATGCTGCAGGATGTTTATTTCTCAAATGTCTTTTCCCAAGCTGTGCTACGTGGCTGTGGATATCTGTTCTTGCCAGGTGGCTATGTGCAATACCTAATGGGAGAGATTGCACAGGTTCTGACTTTGCTAGAAATAAGACTATATGGAAGGGAACTTCACTGCTGAAGGCTACCATATTGTTGCCTTTCTTCTTAATTATGACAGCTGTTAACATTCTCTTAGAAGTGAGGCTTAAAGGTGCAGTGCCAGCACTCCCCCCATCCCAACTTATCTGAGAGCACAAAGTTCATTCAACAAATTTCGTGGGTTTCTTCTGTAAGGACCTTGAGGCCAGCAAGTTGCTTATGGCCACAACTGAGCTGAGATCGGCCATCCAGCTGTGACAGCAGCAAATTCCACTAGCCACCCAAAGCTCTTCTCTCCAGGTTGTATAATCACTCGTGTACCTAAATTTATGTGTATTTTTCCTTTTTATTCCAGCCCCTGGGGAATTAGGGAGTTAAATTTTATTTAGTGTCAGCCCAATTGTCTGAAACTTCTTTGAGTGTGAACTGGGGAGTCGCTGGGAGAGGGCTGGAAGTCCTCCAAACTTGTAAGACTGACAGACTTTAGGGAGCTGTTGCATGCAGTTTTTCAATGTGGATTTCTTTGCCAGATCAGCTCTGAAACAGATTAGAGATCATCGTGATGAAAGCTGAAGAAGGGCTGAATGCTAAAGAAAATACAACAGCTGCTGGAATGTGCAAATGTGGGGTCAAAGCTGTACACGACTGAGGAGAGAGATCCAAGAAAAAGAAGTTCATGGGCTGAGACTCACTGAAATGATACCAATTACAGGACTGTTCAAGGTAACTTGTTCAGATAAGCTTGTATATAGGACATCAAAAACTGCCTCCTTATAACCTTGTCACATCTGCATGCGATTGTTGCCTTTCAAGTATTGGTTTGTGCTATTGCCTTTTGATCCTAGCTGATACCAGGCTGCCTTTCTTTCTTTGCCTTTCCTTCTCTGTGTGCATCTGTCTAGTGCTCCCATCGATTTGTGCATTTCAGAGAAAGGTCTGGCTGGTGCTTGAATCACTTTCCTTCTGTTTTCATTACAAGACGAAGCCAGCCACTTCATACTGGGCTGACCTGTGCAGTTGGCTTTAGCTAGGACTAGCTCTACTATTTCACGTTCACATAAGTCTTACTGATACAGTTTTTCTTACTCTAAGCATGGCAGCTGCAAATAAACAAAGTATTTGCTAGTAGTGAGCGCAGACTCAGCCATACAAGCTTGTTGGCTCTGGAAGTAAGCCTGAAAGTTAAATAAGCCAGGAGAATGGGCAACTCCCTCTACTAGCTCTGGAAAAATGCTTGGCCAAAAAGGAGATCTGGGCTTCTCTTCTCAGTTGCAGCCTTTTTGTTAAGCTCCTAGAAATCCTGGGAGTGGGTTGCAGGTCAGCTGGATGATCTCTTTATGATCTCTGGGATCCAATTAAAAATAAACAAACACATCATCCAGCAATGTTTCCTTTCCCTGCTGCTAGCTCATTCCTCTTTTGGGGAGTTGTCTACCTCCAGGATGCTGAAGAAGTATCCGTTTTTTTCCCTGCTTATTGCAATACACCCATAAATAATACATTTCCCTCTCTAAATTACATTTAATTCTTCTACCAAGGTTATTTCAAAAAAGTTAGCAAGTACAAGTAAAATCCATATCCCCTCTGTTTTCCTTCAAGATCTCCTGCTCATTCAGTTACAAAGGTTGATCTCTGGGAGTTTGGAGAGACTGTGTCTGTCTCCCAGCAAGAGGCAGACAGCTTCACCTAAGCAGAGATCTGCTTACCTTGTCACTTTACTTGTAATTCAGCAGCTTGGAGGTCACTTCTGCCTTATGTTACTGAAGAACGAGAGCAAAAAGGATGTGTTTTGCATGAGTCACATAACCCACATTTTCTGTAAACTTTAATTATTTTCTGTGTGGCGTTTGCCTCATGCAATGAAATCACTGCTTTCCTGATGCAATTTCTTTATCCCACTGGTGCAAAGCTGTAAAGACAATCTAACCTTTGATGACTGAGGCTCAGCCACTGCTGTAGCACATGGTATTTATAATCCTACTGCTTGATTAGGTGCTGAATGGTGTCTGGAGAGGCATATGTGATAATTCAGTTAACTTGAGTGGCTCTGTTTGAAAAAAGATTAAAAAATAACTAAATGAAGAAAAAAACCCACAACAACCCCAACCCTGAGAAATTATGTCATGGACTTGTTCCCTAAACCCCACTTCTGTTCTGGGGCTTGCACCTCTTTTAGGTACTTTAAGTGAGCAAACTTCAAGCTTTTAAACAATACATTGAGAATCCATGCCATAAAAGCCTCCCAAAAGATTTTTAAGTCTTAATCTTGCTTTTGATAGGCACTGCTGGTACTGAAGATGTAAAGAGAGACGGCAATTCTCGATGAGCTATGCAATTATGTTGGCTAGAAAAATCATACTTCATTCGACCCCCATAAAACTCGGTCCCTATTCTGAGGAGGCTCATGTGTTCCTCACAGTACTGCTGTGTCTCTTGTGTTGGCTGGACAAGGATCATCCCAGGCCCAGGAGGGCTGATGGGTTGCCGTGCCATGGCCATGCCGGGGGAGGGCGGAGGAGCCTCCTGGAAGAAAGCGTGAGGCAGGTCCTGTCCTGCCAACCTCCTCCCCACGCGCCTGCCCACGCCGTCATGTCTAGACTGCCGCCCCGCACAGGGCGAGGACTCTGAGCTCAGCCCTTTCAAGTCAAGGAAAGCTCCTGTCGAGGGAATTTTGCCTCAGAGATGAATGTGGTCTTAAGCATCCAGTGGGTTTATAAGCAGTTTGTATGCCTAGGCTCTCCATGCCTGCATTCTACCAGGTCGGGGCCCCGAGTGGGTCCGTGCTTTGGGACGTTATCACTACTGTCTGGCAGCTGCACAACTTGTGTCTCATGAAGAAATTTCTCTGCGATTTCAGAACCGGTTTTGTTCTGACCCAGGGTGAGACGCACAGCGCTAAAGAGTTTTATTGGACAGGAATGCTATAAAAAGTTGAAAGCCAAAAATAACTTTTCTCCCCCTCCCTCTTTTCACCTCCTACCCTCCAAGCCACTATTCACTCAGGGCATGGAAAGGAAGGGAGAGGCGTGCAAAGGCTGTCAGAAAGAGCAGTGGCTGTAAAACTTTGGGGGGAGTGGGCTGCAGCGTCTGGCTTGGTTGCTGAGTTCTGAAGAATTTCATCAGTAATAAAGCTTCACCCAAACGTTGTTTCTGACAGAACTGTAACTCCTGTTGAAAACCACTCTTGGCCATTTTATCGGCTGTAATCAGCACCTGGACAAATTTAAGAAGTAATAGCTATATTCTAAATGCAACCAGCACTCTGCACAGGAATAAAGTTTGAAGAAATAACACTTCCCCAGGAGATGGAGCAAGAAGATAGTGTGTTGCAGCTGTCTTTAAAAACAGAGTCTGATGCAGTCAGGGAGAGAGAAATTCAGTAGAATAGTTTCACAGCAAGATGCTGGACACAGGAACCATCAGAGCACAAAGCGGGACCCAGCAGCAAGGACTACAAGATCAGTTTGGGTTGGTAGGGACTGCTGAAGGTCCCAGGGGCAGCCCCTCTCCAGGCAGGACCAGGCTCAGAGCTGCATCAGCTTGCTTGGGGCTGTCTGGCTGAGCCTTGAACATGTCTAAGGACAGAGATCCCACAAGTTTTTTGCATCCCTTGTGGTAAAAAAAGAAATTCTCATGTCTAACGGGAATCTCCTGTGTTGCAACTTGTGCCGGCTGCCTCTTGTCCCATCACAGTGCACCTTGGAGAAGAGTCTGGCTCCATCCTCTCAATGGCCACTTATTAGGTAGTGGATGGCAGCTGGCTTTCCCTTTAACCACCCCAGGTCTCTCTGCCTATTCTTACTTGTTTCCTAACGCTGCTTAATGTTTTATATTGCTTCCAGAGACTAGATCTCAGGTCAGGAAACAGCATTAAATGTAGGTTTGCCCCACAAGCTGGATCCCGGTGAGCAGCCTGGGAAGTGCCAGAAGTGGAAGGAGCATGTGCGGGAGGAGGGGTGTCATGGGGAGAGGGGGACACTCCTGCTTTAGCCCTTTGGGTTGATCAGCATAAACCTTTCCTATGGCCTGGAATTGAATGGCACTAAATCTTGATAGCAACCATCTGGAAACTTGTGTTAGTGATCGCTGCTGGAAGGGGTCAGCTTTTATGCTTCGTAACGTTCTTAATAGGTGCAGTACAGTCATGTCTCATAGGCACCCTTCATGTAGAGGCTGGTTTTTTTTTTCCTGGTGTGGATGTTTCTCAGGAAGTGTGCATGATGGAGGACCAGGTGTAATTGTGTACCAGTAGAAGCAGCCTACTGACTGACTGCAATGGCTCAATGTGGCTGTCAATCCCTTTTTTAACTATTTCTCTGCAGCTGTGATCATTGCAGAAGGTGGTCCTGTGGAGAAGGAATGGGCTTGTGCAACAGGTCCTGGGATTTCAACTCCACTCGTTTGCTGGTTGGTAACTGTTTGTGAGAGAGGGTGGAGGTCTAGGGATACTTTCCAGAAACAGAAATAATCAGATGCTTTCACCACAGTTCAGTGTTCAGTTCCTATTCCACTGGCTGAAAGAGTCTACTTAAAAAAAAAAGACTAAATCTTGAATTGTACTGCTCTTGACATCTGAACCACTTCTCTTCTGGTTTTATATGAAAGTGGGATATAAGTTACAGTTGCTTTGGGAATCCATACTTCAGACTTTCTGACTTCTGTGAGTCTAATTTCTCAATCTATTTCATTAAACATACAAATTGAATGAGGCTATAAACACCTGCAAGTAAATGTCTTAATTGTTATGTCAACAACGTAAGCATGCATGGCTTTTTAAATGGCATGAAGGACCAAATCTTCCACCAAATGCCTTGGAATCTAACTACACGAATGAAAAACTTCTTGCCAAGTCTTGCTTAAATGTAGCACACTTATTTTTGTTACAAAAAAAAAAAAAAAAGAAATTAATTGCCAAGGTTTATTTTTCCTTCTTTAGGTGATGTCGTTAAACTATACTGACAGGGATGGTAGGAGAAGGGGAACCCATGTTGCCATTCTGCAGCCTGTCTCTGGTAGCATCTGCCTCTCTGAAAATCAAGTGCACCTGGACAGAGGTCTGCTTGCCATCAGTCTCCATGCCTTTGTGACGGTGATGCTGGCTGCCACAGCAGAGGTATACACCATGCTTTCATCTGTAGGGTTAAGAAAGGACACGTGCAGTGCAGAGTCCTTGTCAGCTAGGCGTACCTGCAACTGCCTTCGTTACCTCCAATAGTCGTCCCCCATCTCACCCTCTCTAAAGCTCTTGCCCCTCCAATTCCCTCTTTACTGTTGCCTCTTTTTTGTGGGGCTTATATGAGTTAGGGCTTATACAGGAAAAAATATGGTGGTTTTCATCTGTTGATTGAATTCAGCTACAGTTCATGGGAAACATGTTTTTGAAAGTCATAAACTAGAGTGTTGGCTCAGGCTGACTCACAGTGTCTGCCTCTTGGTGAAATGCAGCCAAATCATGCCGTCGATTAGGAAAAACAGACCTTGATCTATTTTGATCCATCGTGATAGGTTTCATAAGCACAGGTTGGGAAAACTGATGAGGAAAAAAAGAAAAAAAAAAGCTTCAGTTCATAGTCAGCAGCAAGATGCAGTGTACTGAGCGCTGGCTAACCATTCTGCTTTGTGGACCTTCCAGATGAATTTGTAATAGCAAAGGAAGAATGTTTTTGGAAATAGGTGTTGCCAGCTGAAACAGAAAACACTAGTGGTTGCATTTGATTTTTTTCTCAGAATTAAAACTGATTTTTTTCTTTAACAATCCCTCATGTCTGGTCACCGTTGCGTCATTTTTCCATATTACCTGTTGCCATAGTATCCAAGTAATGACGCCAACACGATTTGAGATGAGTGAAATCGCTTGTTGCTGTGTGTTTATCTTTAACTTGGACAATGAGAATATAATGGAAAGCTGCACCAGATGTCTAAAACTCGCAGGGCTGAGAACTGTATTTGGGTAAGGGTATTCACATACACAACTTCGGGTCTATCCTTTAGCTCCCTCATTTAGCACTATGGCTCCTTGCATGGTCAGTGGAGAGAGATGCCCCAATTCAGAGAATGCATGAGCTGGCAGCCTGCTTTGCCCTCAGCCAAATAGGGAGCATGAACATAAGTGTTAAAACACTGTTCTTCTTTCCTCATCATATGTTTGAACTGGGGTTTTTTGTTTGTTTTGGGAGGGGAGGGGGTGGTGATTGTTTTTTGCCTTGCTTTCATAGCCTTACTAGAGCTTTTCGTGCTAAAGGAAAAAAAATCGCGTGGTCTTATGAAAAATATTTAATAACTTCATTTTCTTTTCTGAATGCTTTATCTTACTGTTGTTCTTGTGCATATTCTGCTTTGGAGATAATCCATATTCCTTAAAATACTTTTCCCTGAGAGCAAACACATAGCCTGCATGCAGGTTGAGGGAGGGAGGAAGGTTTGTCCTTGTGGCCTCTAGGGACATGCAGAGAGGACAAAAAGGCTCCCTTCCATGTTGTCCTCAGGGCACTTTGTTCCCTTGTGGCAGAGACATGGTCTCTCAACGATGAACTTCCCAACCTGTTGCTACATGTAGTCACGATCTGTGCTGCTGCTGCCAAATGTCAAAAGCTTCTCTTCAACAACCAACCGGCAGAGAGAGAGAGAGAGTGTTTTTTTCTATATTCTTCCAGATACTGTGTTGAACTGCAGCCCTAAACACAAGCAAAATAATTGTCTTTTCTTGTGCATGTGACCTATACTAATGTTAAAAGATGAAGTGTTGTAGTAAATGAAGGCTTACAACTGTTTACATGTTGAATAGTTCTGATGGGAGCCAATGCATGACCAGGAAGGACAAACTTCAAAATGAGTACATCCTCTACAGAGCCCTTTTAGAGAAGTTACTTCCTCTGCCTGTTTCATTGCACTTACTCAGCTCCTGACCTGCCAGGCAGAAAAGCTCTTTCCTGAGTCACTCAGCCCTAGACTAGGTTTACCCCCTTTTAGGTTGATTATGTTGTCAGCCTGCTCCTCCAAATCCCTTCATCATTTTTCCCGTAGCTCATGCTCTTGTAGTTGGGAGTGAAGGAAACCTCAGTGTGCTGTGCTGAGCTGCAAGGAGATGCTCCCACGTATTGCTCAGAGGAAGCTGGCTGGGAAGATGCCATCTTCACTTCTCTGCGTGGCTGGCTCTTTACTTCATGTCAAGGAGCTTGAGCTCAGTGCATGGGCATCAGCAAGCCTGGCCACAGGACTCTACCTTAGATTGCAGGCATTGAAATGGGCTTCCACAGGCTGCAAGCCGGACAGTCGGTTCAGAGGTGTTTCCTACAAAGCTCAGCAGAAGGTGGCACCCTCTCTTTGGGGCTGGCCACTTTGGTTGGTGCCTCCAGCCTCTGCCCAGGACACCTTGAGTTAGTGCTCAGCATAGGGAGCACCTCCCTGGATGTCTCTGGGAGGAGAGCTGGGGCCATCTGAATCCATGCTCGGTCAGCTGAGAAGGGAAGGGATGGCTGGAGCCGGGGAAAAGACAAATGCAAGGGTTGCGTTCTGAGCATCCATCTTCTGCTGCAGCACAGCAGACTTGGCATCTGTCAGAAACCCTGGTGGAGACCAGGGCCCTTCCTGTCATTTGGACCCTGACCAAGACCACCAATGGTTTTTAAAGGTGGGGTTTTTTTAGCTGAAAGTAGCTCAAGTAGCTGCATAAATCCCACAGCCCTGGAGGAATGGCTGTGGAGTCCACCTAGGCAAAACAAGCAGGAGAAATATTACTTCATCAACAAAGTACTAAGGATGTGTTTTGAATCCACACATCATGAGCTAATTACCAGATGGGCTGAGTACCGCAAAAGAAATAGCTCAGATGATAGATAAACATCAAAAAGGATGATTCAAAAAGGCCATCTGAAATGCATTTTTGTCTCCTTGCTCACACAGACAACCTCCAGTCATTTTGTTTTGCATCACTGTAACTTTTGCTCTGTTAGACTGCCTCAGTTTTTCCACAGTGTCTTTTATTAGGGTAGAGTAACAACAGTGCCATTTCAAAGGAGAACCATTGCTTGGGCTCTCCCGGTGCCTCGTGCTAGTGCAGGAGTGGGAGCCTGCCTGTGCGGGGGGGGTTCTGGGGCTGGAGATGGGCTGGAACCACTGGGAAGGAGGCTGGGCTCCCTGGTTCTGGGAGCTCTGCAGCAGGGCTCTGGCACCTGGGAACTCATACCGATTTTTAAGGGGCAGCAAAAGGGATCTGAGAGCTGGCACACGCAAGACGATGACAAGGGACAGGGACCCCAGCAGTAAAAGCCACATTGTTCTCATTAGGCACAAGAAAGAGAGCGAGCAGTCAAGCTACGCGAAAGTGCCAGTTTTTGTCCTCCAGGTGTCCCTTGGAAGCAGACTGAAGTAATAGACTTTGTTTATTTGGCCAGCAAAACAGCTGATAGACAGAAGCATTCCCTGAGGTTTTTTTTTTTTCTCATCTATTTGTTCCTTAATCTGTTTTCTGTTTTTTCCTTCCCCTTTGAATAACAAGGCCAAAAGCAGTTTCATCTGTATTTCTGCTCATCTCTAAAGTCATCAGCAGTGAGCACCATGTTTGTGCTTAGCTGATGTTGAGCTATGGACTAAGAATTTGAAAAAAAATGAAAGCATTTTTGCATAGCTCATTTGCCTTTTTTGCAGGCCAGGTAACATGCTGTTTTATCATGCTTAGAGTATCTGGAGCTCATCCTTATTTTGTGATGCTTTTTGAGGGAGAGTATTTTTAACCTTTAAAAGAAACCTTTAGAAGGGTAGAATCCTTCACCTTTGAAAAGGAGGAAGGTACCGTCCAGTTTTTGGCCTAACCTTCCATGTGCTTCCTTTTGAAATGCAATGAGATTTATAGCTGGCCTTCTGTTTTCTCTCTCTGAACCACGCCGCTCTCTCCCTCCCACCTCTCCCCAGCATTGGTTAAAACAGGGAGCATTTTATAGCTGGATGAATATGTAGTTAATACACTGTCTTGACCTCCAAAGTTTAGCCTCTAGAATGTATTTAGAGATGTCAGCTGAAAGGGTTCATTAATATTTTACTGCATTACATCACTCTTGCTGCCACAACGTTAAAAATGTGCTTTGCCTGAATGTTTGTTACAGGAGTCTGATGGTCACGTTGTCATGAGCTGTCTGTGTCTGCTGGCAGCTCCCTCTTCCGCCCCAGCATGGGCTGTAGGAGGCAGCAGCTTGAAAAATTAATAAGAACTAATACGGCAGTCCTGTGTGGTTGGAAAAGAAGACACACATACACACACACACAGAGATGTGCAATGTCCATGTGTGTCTGTGTTTCATGTAGACACTGCTGCTACTTGAACATACAAGACCAGATGCTGAAGTTGCGTAGCAGGCATTAGCTGGCATCCAGCGCTGCAGCAGTGTGTGCCCTAGCACAGCTGGGCTGCCTCAGGCCCTGTGAAGGTGTCAAATTCCTCACAGTAAGACCAGATTCTCTCTGAAAAATGATACTGTCCCATCAAAGCCTTTGCAGGAGGTTTGGGTTGGAACCACAGCACCGAGAGCTTTGCACTAGCAGGAGCTTCTCATGCGTTTAGTTGGTACGTCGTACCTAGTGGTGCTGAAAGCAACAAGAAAGGAGCAGGAGAAGGAAATGAAAGGACTACATGTGGTGTTACCAGTGCAGGGAGGCAGGAAGAGATGGGCATAATACATCAGAGCTCCTACTGTGAGGTGTATCACTTTAGATAACTAACTTTGGCTTGGGCTCGTGATCTGGTGGGTGCGGAGCCTGCACAGGGACAGAGTTGGGATTTCCATTTCATGCACTTTGCTGGTTGCAAGCATATATGTCATTTCTGCGTATTGAGGCGGGAGAAAGTTTCCTTCATACGTGAATAATCTCCCAGTTATTCTTGGGAGAGGAAAGTCTGCAGGTGCCCTGGTCATCAGTCATTGTCCAACTAGTCTTCTCCATAGCAAAAGATTATTTTCATTAGATTTCTGTTTTAATAACAGCTCTAAATAGCAGTCAGTGGAACTGGCCTTGGGAGGTGCCTGTCAGGCCAGGAGAAGCAAGGAGAGGTGTTTGGTGACCACCTGCATGGCTTTCTACTTGTGCAGCACATCCCTCAGGCAAATCTTGAAGCTATCTTGTGAGCGATTTCTCATACCATGAACTTTGTCAACTTGAAACATTGATGGAGTTTCTTCAATCATAGGACTCTCACTGAATGATTCTGAATACTAGTTCTCCTCCAGCTCTTTTTCTGCTGTCCTAAGTGTCCACCTTAATTCTTAATGTGCCCTACAAACACCTGTAAGAGAAACCCTTCAGCACAGTGCAGCAGGGTTGTCCTGCACTCTTCTGCTCCCTTGGCCACTAAACAGGGAATCTGCCTTTCCTGTTGCATGCTCACAGGTTGCTTTGCTCTTAATTTCCCCAAGCTTTTAATAAAGCATTAGATTTCCTCTGTTTTCCTCCCTCTCAAGAAAGGAGCAACAAAAAAAAGATCTAAAATAGCCCATATGCACCCAGGGTAGAAACACTGTTTAAATATCACACGATGCTGTGCGGAGCAGCAGCAGTTTTACTCTCACAGCATTGCCCAGGGATTAGCAAGTCAGGGAAAAACCACAAATGCTTTGATTACACAAACATCGGGAGCTGAACGATTTGCCTTGTCACACAGGCAAATGGGATTTCTGGGACGCTTGGTGTTACTGCGCTGGGTGTGTTGTCAGAGCAGCTGCCCTGGCACTGACTTACAAACTAACACCACTGCGTATCTAAGCACACACAGGTTTCTAAATAGAACTGAGGAAAACATACTGCAGCAGAAATCTGCTTCTCCTCCTGTTTTCTGAAGTTATGTCAGGACCATTGATGGGCGTAACAAGGGAGTAAGCACATTCATAGGCTGGGAAAGAAAACCAGCAGGTTTCTTTCTTTGTTCCCTGTGGTCTGGGGGGGAACAAACACTGGTGGTGATTCTGCTATCCTGTAGCAAAGGAAAGAAGCAAAGAGATGAGGGGTTTTCTTTTGCCTCTTGGAATGGCTAAAGATAAAGGAGGGGCCAATATAAATGCTACATTTTAGGTACATGTCAATTTAACCCCTGTCTTGGGAGTGCAGGCTTAGCTTTTGCCTGGCAAAGCCTGCCTAGCCATTGCTTCTACCATGAAATTTTTTCCCAAATTCCTTAAGAAAACCCCTTTGGTAAGTGAAGTTTTTTTTCCTTTTTCAGTGGAAATCAGAGAAAAGAGAGAGAATTAATTAAACTCCTGTTCCTCTTTGAAGGCACTGGTGACACAACTCTAATGCTGATGCGTTACGGTGCAGAGGCATGTGAACACAGGCAATGCCATGGCTGGGAGCTGCTCCTGCCCCAGCCTTGCCTCTGCCTCACCCTCAGCACTGGCACTGGGGCAGGGGCAGGCTGTCAGTCCCGAGTGAGATGCAGCTTTTCCCCAGGGCTCAGCCCCTCAGTCTAACTTTTTGGTGAATTTCTTGGGTTTTATTGTGAACACAAGCTGCTATTGGGGCACCTCTCAGAGCTGAAGCCCAAGTTGGTCTGTGGCTGTGGCCACAGGCATTGGGTCCCTGCCATGGGACCTGGGAAGCCCATCTTGCAGTCTCAGCATTCACAGCCTGCTGAAATGTGAGCACTTTGGTTTTAAGTGGTGTCTCTTTACCAGACAAATGCTGGAAATGAGATATGACTGAAACTTCAATAAATGTGACATCACCTCCTTGGCCATGCCATTTTTCTCTTTGAAAAAAGTCTATTTGAAATAGCAGAAAAACTTTATTGAATTTGCAGTCAGCTCCCTGTCACCTTACAATCAGGTGTTAAAGTGCCCACAGGCTTCCCACAGGTGTTCCTGCTCTGCCTTGCCTATTAGTGCAGTGTTGCGCAGGTCAGCTGGACAGGAATAAATGGCCTGGACCCTGTGTTCAGCAACAGGGATCACTGAGGGAAATGCAGGGTGATGCTCACCACTACCACATGGTTGCTGTAAAGAACTGTTGTAGCAGAAACACAATTTCCACAATGTAGGGGAAAAAATGGAAGCTCAGCACTGTGAGCAAGTCAGGGCTGCCAAACCTGAGGCTACAGAAAACTGGGTCATCTTCAATGTAGTGCTTGATGCCGCAGGACCCACCTGGGTTTTCTAGGAGAGGGGCAGTATGAGAATGTGTCTTCTGTCAACATGGTGCTGACAACTGTGATGGCCTTTTACCCCTCTGGCTAATGAGTGCTGCCTCTCAAAGAAGCAAAGTATCACCTCACCTTTTACCTCACCAGAAAATCGGGTAAAAAAAAAAAAAAAAAAAAAAAAAAAAAGAGCAGCTGCTTCAGTTTAAAAGGTGAGTTTGTGGGAAGGTGAGGAAACAGAAAGCAGCATTCAGCTCCAGGTCTCCCCTGGCCACTCAGCTGTGTGCCCTTGTCCTGCGCAGGAGGGAAGCTAAGGCAGAAACTGCTGAGGGGCCCAGTTTCAGGTAATGTAGTTAGCATTTACTTATTTATTTGTGAAATTTACTTATTTATTGGTGTGGTAATGGTTCAGACAGACTTACGGCTTTTTTGACTTCTGACACTGGCTGCTGTGTAGAATCAAAAATGAGGTATAAAGAGAGCAGCCACAGGAGCGTAGTGTATGGCAACGGTGCGCGGAAGCTGCAAGCACTCACCGGGAGCAGATCCCACGTACAACCCCCAGTTTGGCACCTTATTTCATATAAGAGAGCAGGCTGATGGGCTCAGGAGCAGTGGGTTCAGGTGGCTGCTGTTCTCCTGAAGCAGCACCCCAGTGACATTTACCGAACTGAGCCACTGGGCGCTTTCCAGGCAGCAGCTGCTCCCCTGGGAACTCAAGCATTTTGGAGAGAGCACTGCAGGAATCAGAGAAAATCCCTTCATAGTCTCCTGGCTTTCATGTAAAGTGAAGCTCCTGCATAAAGGGGACGGCCAAGCGCTCAAGAAATGCTCCAAACTCTTTTTGGACTGAGTATTCACCAAATCTGTGAAGAACTCAAAGTAAGGGTGCCAGCATTAGGTCTCATCAGACTTGGCCTCCTTCCTCCATGCCTGGTTCTCCATGTTGGGCCTCGAAACAGGCCATGCCACCGTTTCCTGAAGAAGCATGGCAGAATCAGCACGTCATCTGCCAGCACCTGGAAAGCAATATTCCTGCCAGCTAAACAGAGGAACCGTACTCTCTGGTAAGTGTGTGCGTCGGGCTGGTTGCATTAATCACAATGCTGTTGGTATGTGGTAACCCTAAGGTGACCTGCATTTTGCAGCTGTCTCCTTCAGTGTGGCCTCACAGCCGTTGTTACCTGCTAGCTAGCTCGCTGGGCTGAGGTGCGGGCCATCCGAAGAAGGGCCTGGTGGGCAGGCCCCTTCCAGAGCACTCCTCTGATGAGGGCAGCGCAGCTGAGGGGCTACAGGCTCTGCTCGCTGGACACTTTTAACACACAACGGCTTCCTGAGCAGAGAAGACAAGCTGCCATGCTACAAAGCTGTGAGAAGGAAATCCAAATGGTTACAGGGAGAACCTCTGTTCACCTTGAGGGTGGTTAAGCACCGGGACAGACCGGAGGGGTTGTGACATTGCCATCTTTGGAGACTGCCAGACCACAGCTGGACAAGTCTCTGAGCAAAGTGATCTCATGTTGAAGTTTGTCCTCCTCTAATAGTACGAATGGTCAGAAAAGCATAGGTTCAGCACTCTGACTGTCTGTGGTGCAAGGGTGGGTTTTGTGGACTATTAGCATAGCTCAGCCTCATAAAGAAACAATTTTGCAATTTCTTTTCTCAAAAGCTGTGAGCTAGGTTGGAAAAATGCCTTTTGTGACAATATGATAGACGTTAAATTTGTTATTGCTGACACTGAGGAATAGACTAGGCCAGACTATTTCAGTTGGAAGGGGCCTACAAGTATCATCTACTCGCACCACCTGACCACTTCAGGGCTGACCAAAAGTTAAACCATGTTGCTAACGGCGTTGTCCAAATGCCTCTTAAACACTGACAGGCTTGGGGCATTGACCACCTCTCTAGGAAGCCTGTTCCAAGGTTTGACCGCCCGCTCGGTAAAGAAATGCTTCCTGACATCCAGGCTGAACCTCTCCTGGCGCAGCTCTGAATCTACAGCTTCTCTGGTAACACTACAATATCAAGTCCTTGTAAGGAAAGTAAAACCACTGACACTTATAAAGCAAAACTGATTCTATTTTAAGGCTTTCTTCTTTTCTTACCTAGGCTTATTCCATTGAAGAGCTGCTCCTGCATTGAACAAAACAGGAAGGAGTCCTAAAACCTGGCAAAATAACCTCAAGGATCCATTTCATTTAAGCCTGACCTGGTAACCTTCTAAAAGGCCATTTAATCCCACCCATCCAGTTCAGTCCATATAGTGTATAGGTAAGGGCTTATGTTATCATCTTGTGAGCCATGACTTCTGGATTACAAGGATGGAAGACAGAAAACAGGACCTTTCCCTGGCAGCACTCAGCTCTGAAAAATTGGACACAGGGGCTTACTAGAGCCTTATGTGTCTGTAGGTACAAGTATTTCTGTCTGATTATACTGTTGCTTTGGTCCCAATGACTGTATTCTGACAGTTCGGCAGTGGTTACAGCAGCCAATACGCTGTTTTTGCTAAGCTACACACCCAAAAGTGTGGCACAATTCAGGTTGTAAGGGACCTCAGGAAGCTTCAGGTCCAACCTCCCAGGCAAAGCATGGGCAGTTACAACAGCTTGCTCGGCCTGTCCAGTCAAGTTTTGAAAACCTCCAAGGCTGAAGGTCCCACAGCTTCTCTGGGCACTTGCTCCAGTGTTTGACTACTCTTACGGTGAAAACAATTTTCCTCCTATTTAATCAGTCTCCCTTGTTGTGACTTGTGTCTGTTGTCTCTTGAGCCATCGCTGTGCAGCTCTGCAGAGCTTGGCTCCACCTTTTCTGCACCTCGCCACTACGTAGCTGCAGACACAAGCGAGCTCTCCCCTTGGACCTCTCCTTTTCAAGGCTGAACAAGCCCAGCTCCATCAAGCCCCTCCTCGCACATCACATCCTCCAGCCCTCTGCCTGACTCATTCCAGTACCTCTGTGTCTTCCTTGCACTGGAGGCCCCAAACCTGCATGCAGCTGTCCAGATGTGGTCTCACAACTGCTGAATAGAGGGGACTAATACATTTCCTTGACTTTCAGATGTGCTTTTGTAAGAGCAGCCCAGTATGCTGTCAGTTTTCTTTGCCTCAAGAGCACTACTGCTGATATATGTGCAACTCCCACCCCTGTTCCTGGCTCCTTTTATTGTAAAGCTGTTCCCTAGCCAACTTCCTAGTCTGAGTTGCTGCATGGGGAACTTCGTGTTTGTCTTAGCTGAACTTCATGAAGTACCTGGCAGTTCATTTCTCCGGCTCCAGCTGGAGCATCCAGCATCTTGAGGTCTCCCCTCTGAAAGGCAGTCCTGCCCTCCGTGCAACAGCTGCCCACCCCATGCCCTAGGAGGGCAGCTGACACACTTGGGTTATCACAAACCTCCCCAGACTCAGCTTCGGTGTGGTCCACAAACTAGCTGAAAGTGCACTCTCGTGTCCTCCAGGTTGTTAATAAAGACATTAGATGGTACTGGCCCCAATATTGATTCCCTAAAGACTGCCACTAGGAACTGGCTGCCAGTTTGACTTTTTCTGGACAGTTGGGCTCAAAGGATGGTCACCCACACTACACTTTTCACCTGTTGTAGTTAGCTATCCAGTCCATGTCACCAATTTGACTATAGATTGTTTAAAAAAAAATAAAAAAACAACAGAAGAATCCTTTTATTTTCAAAGTTTGGTCAATCCATGAAAGAAAGAGCAGCACATTTCTGCAAAGCCCAAATAACTGTACAGCTCATTCTGCAGATGACAGATTTTTCTCACCAGAAAGGGAGTGCCTGTTAAAGAGAAGGAACCAGGAAGGGAGCCAGGACCAACTGTGGCCGGCATGGTTCTGCTGGCTGGTACCTTTAGAAACACATTACACCCTTCACACTTCTCCTTCCAGTGTTGCTCTCTTTAAAATCACTGAACACCCAGGTGAGGATCCATCTAACCACAACGGACGTTTTAGCATCCCTGTTGGATCCTATGTCAGGGTCACGCTGTATATTTTGATTTTCATTCACAGGTCCTATGGAAGAAATGGAGCAAAACTCTCCACTGGGGAATGCTGCCTGGCTGCATGAGCAGCCACCTTTCCGTTACACGTCGGAGGAAATCAGGTTGTCTTCCAGTGAGTTCCAGTCACCAAATGACTTTATTGTTACAATATGATGAAGCGATTTTTATTTTGTGCACCTTCATGGTGCTCAAAATGTTAGTTTTCACAGTATAGAATGGATGTGACAGCATTTGTCATGGAAGCATTCAGCAGAGTATGTTGCAACTTCATTTAGTTGTGCTGTTTTACGAAGTTCTGCAGTAAAATGTACCAGCAAATCATGTTGTATTAGTTTCTTTCTGGTGACTAACTAATCATTCATATAATAAATAGCAGCTAACTACAAGAAAGAGATTTATTTGTCACAGAGTTAGAAGAATGTCAAACTTTTCCCATTTCATGTAAAAAGGCAGAGGAAAAAATACTTCTAAAATGGCTTTGCAACATGTGCTTTATTTTAAGTCATTACTGAATCAAAACTACACAGTATACCCTTTTAACACACCCTACCCACTCAATTATTGTTTTTCTCAATATTTTTTTTAACATGGAATGAAACCTACACTGCAATTGTAAATTTTCATGCTACAATGTTGTCTAATGAGCCATTTGTGTCACTAATAATAGTAATTTAAGAAAAAGGCCATTTTCAAGCTCATATGTATGTCTATATTTGGGAACTTAAAAAAAAAATCCCATCTCGGATGTAAAAATGTGACTTGGAGTATGTAAACATTTTTGTATACCTGAAACACTGGAAGAAGAGTATCGGCTAACAGCAAAACAACAGTTGCCTTAAATCATCGAAATGGGAAAAAGCATGTCATGGGGAGCAGAGAGAAGCACACACTATTCAGTCTTTAAAGGGTTATAGGAAATGAAGTAGCTCCTTAGGTCATTGAATTCACTTTCTTTTCTCCTCTAATGGAAAGCAGTAACTTTGAAGAGAATGGCCCAGCAGAACACCCCAATAATTCACGATCATTATTCTAGCCATTAGTTAACCTTGACGAAGTGTCAAGTTTCAGTTGCTTTTTTTTTTTCCTGAGAAAAGTCACTGATGTTTGGAGGAAATGTCTTCTGTGACTGTACAAATAAAATAAGGCATTTAAAGAGATTGTTACTTGTTTTCTTTTTGCTAACAGAGGCTTGTCCACAGTGTCCTTTGTACATCAAAACCTCTGCTGTTCTACAAATGGGTATGGCTAGAATGTCTTCAGTTCCCACTGCGGCTCCGGGTCTTGGGTGTCCTGAAGGCTAGTCAGTGTCCCATTACTGTAGCTTTAAAGTCAGTGATGTACAACAGCATATTGCACAATCCAATCTGTACGGCTCCAGAAAGGGTTAAGAAGGTACACTGGAGTCATCTGTGGGTTCACTCCTTTCTTTTCTCTTTAAGTTGTACTGATCGTCTGGAAAATTAAATTAGCCAGACAAAGATGCAAACTTTTTGTTGATTAAATTACAAAGCAGTCCCCAGATTGTAGAGGAGTGGCACATTAAAAACAACTAATCATCCAACCTTCTTCACTGTTGATCCTTAATTTGAAAGGCAGCATGGATTCCTAAGGCCGTAGCTTCCAGGACTCCTTCAGTGAAAAATCATTGCTACCTAACTATAAAAGGCTTAGCTCTTAAGAGAATATTGTGCTTTTTTTTTTTCCCTTTAAAATTCAGATGAAATCAACTCGATTTGCAGTGTGACACCAAAAAGATCAATTAGTTTTTTCCCTAGTCCACTTGATCATAGTCTCTGGCGAGCGATACAGGAATATTAGTTTGGCATACAGGTCTTCTTCTAGTTCCAGTTCTCCAGTCTCTCGCACTAAGAAAATGTCAGTACACAACTTCAAGATCCGGTCTACGTTGGGTAGCTCCTCAAACATTATGGAGTGAGAGATCCCACTGAAAAATTCACGGACAAACTTCCCTATCACCAGGACAACCGAGGCATATAGTCCCATGATGCTGAAAAGAAAGAAAGGAAGGAATTCAAATCATGCCTTGAAAAAGGGTCAGCCAAGTGTGAGGGAGCTCATCTACATGGCTAAGTGTAGTCTGTCAGCTGAGTGAACATTAATTTCTAATTAGGAACTTGTTTCTGCTGTGCTGCAGCATGAAGGAAAATAAGGTCTCTTCAAACACCACAGAAATCTGGGAACATAAACAGCTGAGGCTGCTGAATTAAATGGTTTAACCCAGTTGCTGACGGTCTCACGTCCTGTCTGCTACAGCTTGGAAGTCACAATGGGAAATCTGACAACGGTTGGCTGCTAAAGGCAAACGATCTGTCAGGTTTCATATCTAGCATTTTTTACTAAAGTACGTGTAACTGGTGACAGACTAATGTTTACCTGTCCTCTCCCGATAAACCTTCTACGAGGAGTTCTCCAAAATCATGCCAGAAGGGCATACCTCCCCGGAAGGTACGGTCTCCAGGCACAGTCTCCTGCCTTCCTCTGACTGTGCAGATGTATTTCATAACTGTTTCACACCCAGGGTCCTGGCTACGAGATTGGGAAGGTTGCCAAAACTGGGCAGAGTTTGGGCAGAACTTGACCTGCAGCTAAACTAACATCTTTTGAATGGTTTTAGTTCAATAGGAAATGGGTGCGAAGGGCGTTTCTGCTTTTTTTCCCACTGGAGAGCAGGTATCAAGGGTAATACCATTCCTTACGAATACGAAGTCTTCTGTAGGTAACATTAATAGACATGTATTTGAAAATCTCTCAAAACCCCTTTTCAAAATGTTGTAATGTTCAATCACTACAACAATAAAAAGAAGTAAAACCCCCAAACCAGCAAATAGAGTCACCTCTACTTCTACCTTACCTACATGATTTTAATTTTATGTAAAGATTCCTTCTTACCCATAGCCAGCCAAGAATCCAAGGCTTGGTGGACTGACTTTATCACTGAATATGAAGAGTTCAAGACTCTCTTCAGACGTTTTGTATCTTTTTCCAAGCTGATTCAAAACCCACCACTCACGAACTCCCTCATCAGACACATTTTTGACCAGGGAAACCGTAATATTTTCCCATCTGCAGTCTATTGAAAAAAGAAATGTTAATACATATATACCAAGAATTCCAAAAGTCAAACTGGTTTGAGTCATATACTTCAAACATCTGCATGATAAAGTGACTGAGCAATGTAGGAGTAAAGGTTCGTTACAATTCTCCTAAAACCTATTTTACATTATTTCTGTACAAAAGTATAATATCTAGACTTCTGTGGTTTTCCTTCTGCAAATCTCATCTGAATGTGCATTAAATAAATAAAATGTTTCGGATCACCTACATTTTCTTCTGTACAACTGTCAAATTATTTCAGTATTTTCAGGCCAAAGTATCAATGACAGTCAGCATATCTGCATTTCAGGTCTAAAGAAAGAGATTTAACCTGGAGGGATAGTGGTCAGCTTCTATATGTCAAAGTGAAACTATCACTGTAAATGACTGTTATTCTTCTCTATCAAGAAAAGCATACTATCCTATTATGCATACTGATCACACAGACAGGAGGTGAACACTGGCCCTCCTGATTTCTGGGGAATGAAAGTTAGCAGTGTATACATTAAAGCCCTTTTGAAGAATCTCAAATTAAGAGTTTTTTAGGACAGGACCTGACTAATGACAGTGAAGCGATTGTAACTCATTGCTACTCACATTTTCCCCGATTAATCTAATCATGCTCACTGAACCTTGAACAGTAAGGTACTACACAGTAATGTACTACATAGTACTACTACCACTATGCCCGAGCACCAAATTTAACCTCTGTTGAGCAACCTCTGTTCTTATGTAAAGACTTGTTCCTACTCTTCCAACCCAAAAGGTTTTTCACTTGTGTGTGTGTGCACACGTGCGTGCATGTATTCTGGATGTCTGTGAGTACCTGTTTGCGTTCTGATTGGGTAATAGCACTCTGAAATTCAATGTTTCATCTAAGCTGGATTCTTTGTAGCCAATAAGGAAGGAATAGCTAAAAAAATAAATCATTCAGTGTCATTATTTAAGCTGAAGAGCTCCATTAGCAGACATGCAGCGCTACTGACTGTTTGTGGTAAGGTAGCAGGGAGATGCGGAGAAGTGAAACTTGTCATCACTTCTTCAGAAAACAAGGGAAAGCAGTTCCTGAAAGCAGACCTGAAGGAAAGGAGCCGGCCTTCATCCTTAAGAGTCCTTACTGTTAAATACAAAGCTAAAACACATCCAGATGCATTTCTGCCTTATATTGTATTACCTCATCTCTCCCCAAGCTTGCAGGCACCAGGCAGAAGCCATTGTAAGTGCATTTCAGCCTGAGGTGCCCCATAACAGCTCAGTGAACGTGCAAATGTGAGTGCTGTGTTGCACTTCTTTCAACCATACTCTGGTTTCCATGGTCTGGACACATACCTGTCAATAGCTGCTTTATGGGTTTTGCCAGAGAATCACTAGGAGCCTTGATGTAGTATGGGTACACTGTCTCTAATGTTCTGGAAAAAATGAGAAAGCAAATATTTCATATTTTTATACCTCTAAAATAATTCAGAAATACCTAACAGGGCTATACACACTTCCCAGTAATTCTTGGCTTAAGCTATGATTTTATAGTGTTCAGATGTCACATCTGAGAGTTAGCTGGATTTATTAACTATGTTCTGTCAGTACTTCAGCAGGGAGCTCCATCCATAATGTTGCCATTCACACGCCATGAATCCCACACACCTGGGGCATGTGTGTTTGCAAGGAATGTAGACTTTATATTTTGTTCCCCTTTTTAACAAAGCTGCTTTTATAGTCAGCTATGTAAGCAGCACAAAGAAAGGTAACACATCACTAGTAGTAAACAAGCTAGAAAAATATGTAGCTAGAAAAATATGTGGTGAGAACAGTTATTACTTCAGAACTGCAAGATGTTTCAATAATAACACCTGAAAAGAGTGAGAATTTTTGCCAGAATCTTTCACTGGGAAATATTTTCACAGTTTGCAGGAGGATTTCAAACTTAAAAAGAAAGATGTTTGCAAAAGTTCTTCCACTGGACTCAAAATTAAATCACCTTAAGTGGGAATAAATTACCAGCATCCAGAGAGAGAGACACTTCATTAAAAGCACAGATACTGTCCTAACTTTTTTCTCAAATGACTGAAAAATTCCCAGGAAGGGGAGCTCTCAGGGAAGTCCTGTGACACTTTGCTACATTGCATACACCAGGCTAAGGAAGAACAGAGGTGGCCAATTTAAAATCCCTCCTGACTGCTCCAGCAGGCCCAAAAGATAGGTAAGAGCTCAGTAGCTAAGTTGTCCCAGCAGAGGAGGTGGCAGAAAGCTCCCTGCTGAAGTAGGCAAACGGCTACGGGCTGCCACAACTATTTTTCCTTCATGACAAAGCAAAAAAATCTTAAATCAACACTATTATTGCCACACAGGCAAATGCAGGTATATCTTCTATGTTACTGCTTAGAGAGAATTATGAATGAATTACCTCTTCCCACAAAAGAGCAAAATCTACCCTCCTTGGCACCACATCCCCTTAGGAAATATTCCCTTATCCTCACAGAGAAGAAAAGTAAAAGAGGCATAAAATATTTTTTAAATGCAATGATCAGACGTGCAACCGCAGTCTGTTTGGATGTACAAGTGTGCGTGGGTGCACAAAAATAGCTCTGCACAGAGAAGACAAGTCTTATTTCCACCTACTAACAGATATGAAACTCTCAGAGTTTTCACTGTCCCAGCTGGCCTCAGCTTTAACTTTTCAGCTCTTGTGGCCACAAATCATATTGGGTGCCCTTCAGGGATGATGCGCTAGCTTTGCACTATTTAGAGACTACTGCTGTAAAGTAGTCCCCAGTGAGCAGGCGGAAGAGGAAGAGCCAGACTCCTTTCAAATCTGAAAGGAGGCACCACTGCTGTTAATGCTATAAGGCTATATCCATAGGATAATGTTTGATATTCATCTGAAGAGCGTGCATGTGCTCTTTCTGCCTTGCGAATTTCCATTACAGGAAAAGATCTGATGTCAGAAACAACTGCAAATGTTACCCTTTGACCGCAGGGATTTAACACTTCCTTGCCAATCTAGTAGTATTCAAGAATAACAATGAGAAATACAGACTGGATGGTTATTTAGAACAAAAAAATCATCCATACGACATCCTCAGATCAAGTTGAACTGAAGTAACTCAAAGGAGAGTTTAACTGTGAGTATACTGTAATGAACTTGTGCTTATCCAATAACCCAAAGAAAAATAACTAATAGCTTCACCATACTTGGTGGTGGTGTTCCAGTGTTCATGGTCTTCTCAGCCTACATTGATCACAGGAAATAAGCTTTTACCTTTAATGGTACTATTATGTGACTTCAATGCTGTTGGCCCCTGTGAACAAGGCTCCAAAGTTATTAGAGGGGAACAGATGGGCAGAGAAATGATATGGCTGCACAAGCCTGACCTCCTCAGGAAATCAGGTTTAAAAAGGGAAGGTTTGCCTATAAATAGGCAAAGAAAATAACTTACACCTTTTCCAGTTGCTGTCCAGACATCATTGTAGCAATATCTCTTCTGGTGTTCTCTGGTAGGGGAAGGGTAAGTTTATCTGATGCTATTTCAGCTTTGGCACCAAGGGTGAGATTTCTGTTGTAAGTAGAAGGGAAGACACATTGTCAACCTACAATGAGAGCATAACCTAAACACTTGTTTGCTGAACGCTAGAGGTAGCTGTCTAACGAGTCTAACTGCACTGACCCTGGCTAGCCCAGTCTTTGCTAAAGCAAGCATCACGCTACCTGTACCTGAGGTGGTGTGAGTTCTCACAGAGGCTACGTAGCAGCCTTAAAGGGGTATTTTTCTGAGTATGCCTTTGTACTTATTATAGCACAATGATGGCAGATTAATGTAATTCTGCTCATTACATCAGGCAAAACAGAATGGGAAAGGGAGGACGCCTGCAGGCAACAGGACTTTCTGCATTACCACACATTCTGTGCCAGGGCAGCTAAGGATGCTGCAGTCGGCTAGAGCTTCCCAAACCCCCACCTCAGCCCAGCAGACACATGTGGCTAACAGGTTGATAGGATCCCCCCACCTCCTCCCCAGAAGGCAGCTGGGGCGGGATCAGCTTTAACAGGACGCCTTGTGCTGTGCAGTGCCCTGCAGTCGGGATGCAGCAGCTGGGTGAGGCAGCTCCTGGGCTGCTGGGGGCTGCACAGAAATGTCCCTGGCAGATGATGGGCAAAGGCAGAAAGCACATATGCTGCCTGAGGGACACAGAAGGCTCATCTTACAGCTGCTTGTGGTCTCCTGGCCTAGATGAAAGACAACAGCTTCCCTTTGCGGAGAAAAAGTGGGAGGTCACTGTGGTAAGTCTTTACCACTCGGTCGTTCACGGTCTCGATGTAATCCACAGGATATAATTTGAGGGTGAAAAAGGTCTCTTTCAACCAGTGTATGAATGTTTGTAGTTATGCAAGCACATGGGCAAACTGAATAGCAGTATTAAAAATTAATAAAAGGTTCAGAAATGATGGAGTGATGTAATTCGCTAGCTAATAGCGTATGCTTCCAGGAAAATCAGGGGGGTCAAATAAAGTTGAATTAAGGGTGCCGATTCATTTCAAGCCTATTTTTGACTGTGGAAGGACTGACCCAGCATGTTCAGAGCTCCCACAGTGATTCAGCTGACCTGCTTCTTGTGCAGTCTTTTGCTGAGGATTGCTGTAACAATCCAGCGTCTGCTTCCAACAAAACAGGTAGATACTGGGGCTGCAAAGGTATTTAATTTCCATGGAGTGATGACTCAACTCCAATTTAATCCAGCAGTCTACAGGGATCCCAGCTGGCAGAGAGTAGCAAACAAACCACCTCAGTGACTGGGTGTGCTCTAGCCTGTATGCAACTACTTTATATTCTAGGCTGTCACTTCCAAAAACTTAAAGTAATAGTTCACTGAGGCCAAAGGAACCACAAGTAAACAGGCAAAGGTCTTGACAAAATGGATCTGTGCCATTTTTATTTGCATAAAAAAGTCCCCAAGCATATGTGTATTTAAAAAATAATTTGTGTCAGTTCCAGACTCCCTTAATAAGAGGACCAAGCACTTCTGTTTATACTTCCTCATAGTTTTGCTGCCTTAACTAGGTCTGCCCCCTAGGTAGGGGCAGTTTATTTGAACATCTCCATCTAAAACTGGCTAAAATTTTTTAGTTTTCCCTCCTTCAAGGCCCGTTGAAAACTCCAGCCTGCTTTTTAAAATAATGTACTTGCAAGTGGCTCTACTTCTCTTTAATTTTGAGAACTGCAGGCAACAAATGTTTTCCTGGGTAATAAAGGTCACTTCTCTGTCTCTCTCCCACTTTCAGGTTTTTTTGCTCTGCAGTACAATAGAATTTGCTGAAAAACCAAAAACGCAGCGTGGAACTGTTCTGCTGAGCGACCACTTGGCAAATCATCTGTCAACTTCATAACAGCCATATTCATTACCTTTGAATGCTCCATGAAAGAACTACAGTGAACTCAGCTGAAAAATCCAACAGTCCCTGTATCATTTTCTCTCTACTGGGAGGGCTGATGGTCCATAAAGAGTTTGAATTTCCCTCTAGATCTGCTAGAGTTATATCTTCTTTTCCATAGCCCTCTAGAAACTGCAGAGCAGCCTGTAGGTGCAGAAGAGGAAAAAACAATTTCACTGCAGTGATATTCACAAGACACAGAGCCACACTTCCTAGTCAGGCAAATTGTAAATGTCTGATTAATTGTACATGCAGCGGTTTGCATTGATTGTTTTCCTTAGGTACCAACTGGGGCTTTAGATGGGAACGGGAATAAACAAAGTATAGCTGAGCTAAGAAGGCAAAACAAGAATGGCCCTGCTGTTTGAAGAATGATGGCCACGTAGGCCAAAGTGAGTCTGAAAGTTCATCAGGTAAACTCTATAGAGTCTATTTAAACTTAAGTTAAAATTTTACTCTGTCTTCTGTTAAGCATCTTTCTGCATATAAAGATGTCTGCAAAGGATAAGGCAACTTGAAACTGGTAACTTCCAAAGTGGATCCAGATTACAACATTACTGCTATAATACATGGGCTATTTGGTAGGATCTAATATAAAAAAATGTTAATTCTTGAATGGGTTAGAAGCAAGCACTTCTTGTAAAGTTAGATCTGATCAAACCCCAGTTACTTTAGTAATGCAACAGGTTCTACTAATTACTAGTCTTTTTCCTGTAGAAACTTGTAGTAACTGTGCATGTTGCACAGTTACATAGTGAGACTATGTTTAAATGTTTACATTTTGACATTTTAATGTCAAAACTTTTCTAGGTCATACACACTTTCTTTTGACAGCACCGCATCTCCTCACTGGGAGGTGAAAGCTGTGTGTGCTATAGGAAGGAGCATGGGGCTTAAGAGTGCCAACACTGTTGTGTCCCCACAGCACAGTACACCAACAGCATCATGTCTCCTGAAGGTCTATGTCATTTAGAGGGGAGGTTTTCATTCAGGTGACAGGACAACCAGGGTTTCTGTCTTCCATGATTTTGTGCAAAGATGTCTCAATTAATGGCAACTTGTCTCACCATAACCCAGCCCTGTCCTGACAAATGATCTGTCCGAACCCTTACTCATGCAAACCCTCTTTATGGAAACATCTTTCAAATGGGGGCTGTGCTGATGACCACTTGCAACTACACAAACAACGCTCACAAAAGGCCTCCATGGAATCATGCACGCATTTGTAAGTAATGAGGTATTCTACATTTCACTTACAGTGTTACCCCTATAGCTTCCCAGAAACGCATCGAAACCAGTCTGATTCAAATCCTTGAGCTGACTCTGTTGAGCACTCATTGTAAAAATAGGCTGGGAAACAAATGAACACACACTTGTCACATTTACTTCACATCAGCTGCTACATACACAGTACAGCATCCTGTGCATCACAGTCTAAGACAATTATGGCACCCATTTCAACAGAAGGTTATGATCTTATTCCAATGACAAGCAAGCTACCTCCAATTATCTTATATTTACCATGTGGACCTGTAGGCAGTTATCTGAGTGCACCTGATGTAGGATAATTCATTCGCATTCCACTGCCAGTAGGTTCTGGTTTTAACTTGCAAATGAAGATAATATTTTACATCAGTGATAAACTAATGTGTTTTTGAACCCAAAAGGGATCATTTGTGGGAGCTTGCCTGATCTCTTGCGTAAGGCAGGAGAGTTCAATTCAATGAAGGGAATAAGAAACAGCACAAGGAAATACAGTGCAAAAACAGAGTTTGCTTTTAGTCTTTCTTCTTTTTTACCTGATAACCTCCTAGAGTTATTGTGATTGATACATCTAGAGGCTTGTTGGTGATGCCTGCAACAGATTTGATTAAAGACATGAAGAGCAGTGGGAACCAGACAATACAAATCAGCAAGACGATAATCATGCCACCCATTCCATACTTCACAACTTTCTTTTTCTTCTGGCCTCTTGGCTGGGGATATCTCTGCAAAAGCAAACAGCAACATGGTAACGTCTCTTCTATCAGAGGTACACTTGGTATGATTTGATGGGTGAATATATAACAATCTTAAGGCTTCCCATCTTCTGTGGTAATTTGCTACCCATTGTCAGGCCAGTTATTTTGACATTTTTAGCCAAACCTTCACAGACAGTGAATTTTTGGTGACAACAGAGAAAAGTGCCAAATGAACCCATGTTGAGAGTGTGTCTGGTGTGAAAACCATTGTAAACCTCTGTGGTTTTGATTCTTCACAACTGTAAAGAAGGGAGAAATTGGGTAGGGTAAGTTGAATTTTTTGTATGAATGAGTGCAAGCATGAACTCACAGGAACCAAACGTAAAATAATAGCAGCAACAGGGTACAACAATTTGTTCAAAAAACTGATATTGGGAGTGACCCACTTCCTTGTATTTGTCCTTCCAAAAAGTTTTATCTCAAAGCTCCTTGAGGCAGAATTCCTCTCATAGAGCTTGAAACGCTGCAAACTGTATTTCAGGCGGAAAAAAAAAAAAATTTGTTTGCCAGCAACTGACATGCACAATCAGTAGGATTGTCTGATATTGCACTACCTCCACATTCATTTCACACCTCACAGATACTATTTCTAAGAGTTGTTCACAGCTTGATCCAATCTGTTTCTAGTGAATCCCACTCCAACTGCATTTAAATAATGTTTAAAGTTTTGTTCCTGTTCCTAAAGTCTTGACACTGCTGATGTAACTTCCTTCCCTTTCTTAGCTTCTGAGACCAAAAGTAACTCTACTTTTATCCTTCTCTTTTCAAAGCAGATCACACGGCACATCTGTTCTGTCTTGTCCGTACCTCCTGCCCTCCGTTATTGGCCTCATGATTGAACGCTTCAATAGCTTCACCATCCTGTAAAATGCCTTACCATAACTCTAATTTGTTTTGGTGTATTCTCTCACAGGATTTAACTCTGCACAGTATTTTACGATCCTGTCTTTCACTCACTGCATACTGCATGTGCAAAATAAAGATGTATTGTATTGCACTGCACCTCAAACACACGCCAGAAATCTGGCTTTCAGGAAATTGTTCTTGCTTTACAACATGAATCCATAAAGCCCTAGGAGAATATTAAATTGGTAATACAATGCTATATTTAAAACAAATTAGTTACTTTTCAAAAGCAGGGTATCAAGTCATTTGTCTTGCACTCCAGAATACTGTTTTCATTAAAATATCATATCAAGATCACCAGGGGTATATTATTTGTCTGTATGAGATTAGTTCAGGCACCTTTAATGATGTTACAGAACAGCTCAGAGAGCCTCTAGCAGTCGAAGTACTTAGGCATACCACTCAGTGTGAGAGAAGGATGGAAAGAATCAAAGTACCTTGAACAACACTCATAAAGTCATGGGTTATTTTGCTACATGGCATTAGCACACACATGTTAGCTTAGATGTGGAAATCTTCCCACGTCAGACCGATGCTACACATAATGCAGAGTGATCCTGTTGTAGCATAAAAAAATGCAGTGAGACGGACAGTGAAAGTGGAACCGGATTATTATTTCTCTGACTCCTGAAACCTCTGATGACACTCCATTCAAGGCTGAAATGGAGTAATTCAGAAAAAGCCTATATACAAGATTTGTGTGCACTTCAGCTCTGAGTTAATCTGAGTGACATACTTGGAAAGTAATTGCCATTAAGAGACAGGATTATAATAAAAGTAGAAATACGTCAGTAACACTTAAAATTACAGCTGTTTCATTGCAGATGTACAATTTCTGCCTGGTTGGGTCACTCTTAGAAGAATGCTTAATTTCTTTTTCAAATTGGCAAAATAGGCCAGCATATGGTTGCAATCTTTATAGCAGTTATAAAGAATCCAGAATTTGCAAGTTTAATTTGAATTGAAGCTTAAATGACTTAAAGAGACTGAAGTTTCAGTCAGACAAATGGTGGCTTTATCTGGCCTGCAGTTCAGTTCTGGATGTGTAGGGACTCTCCCAAGATAAAGGAGCCAGCTGAGTTCCCTCTGCAGTTACAGGAACCTGGTGTCCGTGGGACCTACACCATGGAGGCACGAGCTCTTCCTTCTCCTGACCTTTCTCTTCAGCTACAGCTTCCCTGCTACTGCGGGTTACTCATTTAGTTGTTATGGACAAAG
The DNA here is from genome assembly GCA_013401275.1 of Pandion haliaetus. NCBI lineage: Eukaryota > Metazoa > Chordata > Aves > Accipitriformes > Pandionidae > Pandion > Pandion haliaetus. The sequence goes on along the minus strand of VYZV01044891.1, from coordinate 54,804 downwards.
TGAGCCTGTGTGAATACCAGGACTTTCAACCCCAGCCTTGAAACTCAGGCATGCAATTAAGCTAGCAGGCACATGCTTGTGGAGCTCACGTTAACAGTGGAAAAATCAGCTAGGCACAAAAGAGAAGCCATTTGAAATTTCACTGTCGGTGGCTGCCAACTAACATAAAGCACCCAATAGTCTGAATAGTTCTGAACATAAACACCAGGTGTATCTTCTAACAAACTGCCTTTATGGCAGATTTCCCAATTGTTTAGGGACTCATGATTATTTCTCTTCAGTTCTGCATGGGGGAGAGGAGGCCCGGATCACTCATACGGGGCTTCCTTACTTTTTCTGACTCTCGCCAACACTTCAGGATGAATATATGAGCATAGATATCTTCAACACAGATCCAGCTGGAAAGACTGAGAGTGGTATCAGTCCAAACCCAGTCCATTACTGCTCTCAGCTCGGTCAAAAACGGAACCAGGCGGAACCTGAAGGGAGACCATAGCAGGTAACTCGTCAGAAATGGGGGGGAACACATTAAATGAGCACAGTGAGTGTATATATGACAAGAGGGAGAATTAAGCCAATGTTAAAAGACAGTCTAATGGGAGATTTTGCAAACACAAATACAATCGCATCCTGGGATTGCACGGCTAGTACTGCTGTTTTGAGGGTGGTATCTTTTGCCGTAGCTCATGTTCCTCCAGATCTCCTTGTCAGGCCATAAACACGCTTTTACAACATTACGCCCAATAACTGTGATTGAGCCACTGATGGTATGGTACAAGAGAGACTTTCTTGTATCCCCAAATTCCTCTGACCTGGGAGCAGAGTAGAGAAACATCTTTTCCACAGGATGGTGGAATTCCCACAGGGGAATTTGGTTTATACCTCCTTACACCAAGTGGTGCATGGCTTCTTTGCAGTTGGTGGGCAGTCCTCAGCTGAATATGGAATTGGGTGTTATGACTCAGGATTAAGCAGCAGCAGAAGGTGGGCTAATAGGAAACCAACATGCATATAGCAGCTGTTCAAAGTGCATCATTCCCTTTACTAGTCCCACACTTTTCTGCTTGGCCAGGTCACAAAGACCATTTCATGTGAAGAAAGCTTTCTTCTGTAACTTTTCCTACTGGAATGAACAAAACCATACTGAAAATATTGGTAAAAGGCTGAAATTATTCCAGCTTTTCTGTGAAATACATCTGTGCTTTGAACTGGCTTAATCACAACACCATTGTAACAACCTAAGTGGAGGGTGGAGTATGCCTCCTTAACAACACCTTTCACTCCGAGGTGACGCTGTGCCTGTTACTTGCACTAACACTCCTAACTCCTGAAGAGTTTCAAATATGCAGCACTTCTCAAAAGATACACAAAGAAAACCTTTGATGCATAGCTCTTGTTTTCACTTGTATTGTCTTTCACTTTATTCTTCTCACCTGCTGAGGTACAGACTGTAGACCTGCTCCAAAGATCTCTTTGGGATTTGATGCCTTTTACTACTTTTTAGGACTGCAGAGAAAGTAACATTACCTGTTTTCTAGCACAATGTGTAGCCCCTACCTCTGTTCACAGAGGTGATTTCTTAGAAGTGTTAAAAATGTCTCTTCCATAGGGGCCTGAATGGCTGACTGGTATGTCAGGCTTCTGGATTCAAAGTGAGAGAATTATTTTTCTGAAATTGAATTTTTGGGGACTACAGGGGACATATGGCATATACAGAGCGTGCTGTACAAAATCTACTGTCTCATTTCCAGCAGCCTGCAAAGAGAAGTCATGAATAACCCCAGCACCTCATGATAACAGATCCTTATTTCACAAAAGAAAGGAGGAGGGCAGTAGGTCTAGACTTACCCTTGAAATAAGAACAGGTTGACATAGTTATAACTTTTTGTGAGGAAGTTGCCAAGAACACGAGTTGGATATCCGCAGCGTATCTGATATGCTGATAAGCCAAAATAAACACATTTCACAAAATACCAGAGCTGGGCAACTGTGTTCTGGCTAAATTTCCTGTAATGGAAAAGACAGATAAAGGAAAATGATGAGCTTTGTGTCTGTGTATGACCGAATTAGCTTGAAATGTTTTGTGCTCCTGGCAGTTTCTCTTTCCTGAGATCCTGTGAAAAGCCCTTGGTTTCTGACCCCACTGCAGAGTTAAAACAGTATTTGAAAGACACTGGATGAGAAAGTCTATAAACAGCATCTGTTGTCACCTCAGGGTCACAGGGCAGAGACTGGGAATAGGCTTCCCGAAGAGTGGGGGCTCTGAGCGGTGCCCTCTCCCTCTGGAGGCCGGAAGTGCCTTGCTGCCCAACACAGCCTGCCCTCGGCCCCCATGATGGCACATCCCTCCAAGAGCCCTGGGTAGATACTGCTTTGCCTGGCTTTTCAGAGGGCTGACATCTGGACTGAATCTCAGCAGCTTTAATAGCTATTTGTGTTCATGGGGGCACTTCCACGGCCATGAACTCATACAGGAATTGGAGTTGGAGCGACCTCTGAAGATCATCTTTTTCACCCTCCTCTGCTTGAATCATGTCTGATAACCCCAAATTGTTCAGGGACCTGTCCATTTATGTTTTGAGTATCTCTGAAGATGGACATCCCACAACCTGTCTGGGCAACCTGCTCCATTGTTCAACTACCATCATGGTGAAAAGATTTTTCATCCCTAACTGGAACTTCCCTTTTTTCCAACTTGTGACCTATGTGAAAAGAGCTTAGCTTCTCACAGCCCTCTTAATAGGTAGCTGAAGACAGCTCTTCCCTTTCTCTTCTCCAGACTGAGCTAACCCTGTTCCCTCAACGCCTCCCCTCACACGTTAGGTGCTTCATCCCCCTGACCATCTTGATGAACATGTGCCATGTCTGACTACAGTTCAGTAGCATGGTGGAACTGCATGAGATGCCTCATGATGAACAGGATTTGTGAGCCAGACGTGATCCAATATTTTCAATTACATCCCGCAAACCTATTTTCATTAAGAAATTTGCAGGGGCTTCTCAGAATCAGCCGGACTTAGAAGGAACACAGGAGGTTTCCGATGCAGATTTGAGATTAACAACTTGATATAAAATTCATAAAAGCACAGAAAAAGTAAAAATGATTCTACTGCCTTTCAAGTGACCAAATAAAGCCAAAAGTTTTGCATCAATTCTCAATGCGCAGTACATAGGACATCCAGTTGAAAAGTGCATTTTTTTTCCAAGTTGGGGCACAATTACTACTGCACTGAGGAAAAATAAAACATTTGTTTTTGAGAGAAAATGAGACCTTTCAGTCTTTGTTTACACCATGCACCTATTTTGTTTTTTCCCAGTAAAATAACTTGACTGTTAACAAAGTGTGATGTGCCCAGGTGACACATTCAATTTCCCTGTATAGTCAATGGAGTGAGGTAAATACTGCAGGTCCTAAGTAAGAAGGGAGTTAGCCAAGCACTACAGAGGGAACCTTACCACCTCTGCAGTGCGGACTGAGGTGGTAACTGCCTTGAGCCATGCAATGAGAAATGTTAGATTTGGGAGTGAACCTGACCAGAGATGTGATACTGGATTTCACACAGCAGGTGACCACCTCCACATCGCCTCCAGAGCCATGTGGCAGGAGCAGGGGAGGAGAGCTATTGCTCTTCAGAAGAGACATGGGTTTTAGACATTCCTCAGTCTAAGGAGATTTAAATCCACAGTTCACACATTCCAGGAAAGCGCTAAATTGTAAGTTACTCTGAGAGACATTTTCTAGTCACTCTTCTAAACTAGTGTGCAGCAGTCTTGGGAGTAGGGAACCGAATCAGAGGCCAACAATGTCTCAGCTGAGGGCTCTAATCACTCAATTACAGGCAAGTTCTCTTTCCCCTGCTTGCATTTTGGCCTAAGTTGAGAATATTTCTGTACATACTTACACAATTAATTCTTCCTCAAACTTATGTTGGCCACAGTTATGCTGTGGAAAGGCACTCCAACATTCTGCTTAGAAATGAGACCAAAAAGAAACCTGTTCGTGATTCCAAAGCTTAGTTATAACCATCTCAAATTTAAATACAAACAACTCAGTAGAGCATCTGTATTCCATTCATATTGTCTGATTATAAGGGTTATACCTTTCTGTCACTCCAGGCAAGATAAAGAACATCCAGAAATGTATTCCGAAAACAAGGATGACCTGGAAGATGACCTTTCCCATGACAGTCTTTTTGAGGTACAGTGCTCGATCTACCACCATGGTACCAAACTGAATGAGCACCATCACCAAAAACGCCTCCGGCACCTGGTCCTCTGATAATGAAGAGGTGATATCTGCTGCTGCAGAGTGTTTCTGAAAAGGAAAATACAACAGAGTGGTCGAGTAAGGAGGACACTCACATGATACTTAGCATCTACAGCATGTAAATCCTACTGAGAATTTACAGATAGATGCCTCTGTGACATACCCCAAAAGCCCAAAATCCAAACACGATGATGATGAAGTCCACTGTATCTGCGAGGAACATCAGCACATACACATCAGTCACTGCACTGTAGTCTGGATGAATAAGATTGTAGAAAAACTGTCTGATGGGCACATACACCTGGAGAGTCCTAAAAAAACATAGACCACAATGTGATTTAATAACACTGTAACTTGCACTGAAGAAAAGAATGGCTAGGTGTGGTATGATTAATGTTTCTAAAGATATCTAACATCTACTCTGACAGCCTTTACAGGGCTTCACAGACACCAATCCCTTGTTCTGATTGCTTCTAAACCACTGTATTAGCATTTGTTCAGTAGAAATATGCATAGCCAACCAAGATCACACAGGATATTTAGCTTTTTTTATCAGGCAGATGCTATTTGAACAACTGCTGATTGCCTGATGTTCAGCTGGTGGGACTTAGTGAAAGCACCTGCATCCAATGAACTGTACACGTACCCATTCATCCCCTTGAATTAACAGAAGGAGTAACCTGCTCTCTTTAAAATGCTGTTTTATTGCTTTACTGTTTGGAATCTCCCCCGAAACCCACACAACTCCTCACATTGCTCACTTTTTAATTGTAAAGGCCTTGGCTTTGATCATTTGTTCTCGAAACTTTTCCATAAGAAGCTCTTTTCTAGATTTTTGCTTGATGCTTAACACACTGCTTCCTTTCTGACTGCTGTTTCGTGTACTGGTACTTCCTGAAAAAAAAGGGAGGGAAAGAGAAGCTAATTAAAAATCCAAGTTTAAACACACGAACTAGAAAGTAATAAACCTCGAGACCTCCACCCCATATATAAGTCCCTCATTTGATAGAAGCTTTGAAATGAATTCTTATACTTTTTTTCCAATATGATAAAATCTTGAGAGCATCCACTAAAGGTTTAATCACTGGCAGATCAAAATTTGATTAATAACTATAAAAAGAGAAGGCTAGCGATAAAGGCAAGTATTTGATTGATCTGACTTAGTCATCTCAATTCGTGATATATACATTCAGGCTAGAGTAAGCCCATCCTTTTTACAAGATTGGATAAGTAATCTGTTTCAATATACCTAATCAAACCTTTTTTTCACTTTGAGTATCATCAAATGTAGTTATGAAAAATACACATGCTTTGCATTCCCTCTAGCTGGAGATTACGCTGAAAGAGAAATTCTGGATCTGGGCCACACTAAGCATTCCTTTCCCAGCTTTTGGATAATGTCATTTTAAAAACACAGTGAATCACTAAGTATGGCGCTCCATTTGAACTTTAAGAAGGCTTGGAGTGTGTTCAAACATGAAGATACTTTGGTTCATATCCTACTTCCTCACTGAGGAGCAGCAGCATTCAGTAGCCTCTGGGATCTCCACAGCAATCAGCATAGGGTTTCAGCAGGATGATCCTATGGGAAATGAATGATTGCTCTTCAAATCCCAGAAATGCCATGACATTTACCTCTCTTAGATCTGTGTGAGGAGAAGCTGGACCTGTGTGAAAGCTGTGATACGCTGCTCGAGCTCTTCCTCCTGATGGCGGTCTGCTGCTCGGGGAAGTGGACATGGATGGACTCCACTGATGCTGCAAGATTGACAGATTTCAAAGAGGCAGAAGAGTCTCTCCTGCCACCTGTCAGAGACAGCTCGTCATCAGTATCTTCTTTATTACTGGAGCTGTCCCCTTTCTCATCTTCATCCCATAATCCATGGCACTAGCGGAAAAAGAAGAAAAGAGCATTTCAACTTTGTATTTCTGTCACAGTATTTATCACAGGCATTGCTAAGCTCAATCATGTGTTCACAAGGGGGAAGACAAATTCATTGTGTTGGGATATCATAGAATCACAGAATTGTTTAGGTTGGAAAAGACCTTTAAGATCATCGAGTTCAACTGTAAACCTAACACTGCCAAGTCCACCACTAAACCATGTCCCTAAGCACCACATCTACACGTCTTTTAAATACCTTCAGGGATGGTGACTCAACCACTTCCCTGGGCAGCCTGTTCAAATGCTTGATCACCCTTTCAGCGAAGAAATTTTTCCTAATATCCAAATGAATGACTTTCCTATATCACGTGAGTGACTAAAAAATTAAAACTACAAGTTAAATATGAAGTAAGAAACTACATGAACTCAGATTACCTTTAAAATGGATCTGTGGAAGAATAAAGCAAGGAGTTGAACAAGATCATAGTGCACATAACCCTCTTTCTTCTCAATGCCAATAATATTGGGTGGGTGGTAAGGTTTATCTTTTGTGTAATCCACATATTTATTCCAAGGAAAGAAGCCAAACTGGAAGAAGTACTTGATGACAATGGCCACCTGTTCAGAAACACAACATACTTGGGGTGTTTTATAAGCATGGCAGATATAATAGCCTCATGACATTAAGAGGGGAGAAGTATGACTACTTTGTCAGTTTTATGAGAAGATAAACAAACATATTCATTGCTACAGAGGAACAACAGTTCATATTGCCTCAGTAATAAAGTCAATCAACATTTACCAACAGATGATGCTCAGTGGTACCTGAGATACCACAAGCAGTGTATACTGTCTCTTGATTACCAATTATATAGTAGCTGTTTGCAGACGGTCTGTTCTTGCGATAACTGCTTTACATGTCAGGAAGGATATTGCTCATTGCAATGAAGAAAAACATAAACAAGACCTTTTCATACCACAGAAATTGCTGAGGACTTTAGCAAATATTTATGTTAACATGAAGGGCCAAAGGCCCCTGGTCCTACAGATCAAAAATAAAAAAAGAGACCATGCAAAGCTTACAACTTAGCTTTCCTGGGTTAGACATGGGGTTGCAAAAACAGCAGCATACCTCAGTGTAGACAATGGCTGTCATCCAGAAACGTTTGCTTGGCCGAGGAACAGACAGCATGGCCCAAAGGAATATAAGGATGGGAAGCACCAGGGTTATCATGGAGGCAGAGATCATGTGGTTAAGGATGATCACAAAATAGCACACCATTTCTGAGCGGGCCACCAGCGTATTGTACAGGGCATAAATAAGAAGCAAGACTCGAGGCTGACCAACATAGAACTTCTCTGACTCCTCCAGCTCATCATCATGAAACATCCTGTGAAGAGCACAGTACCGTAAATGAAACAAAAATTAATTTCACAAGACCTGCTTTTTAAATTGCTACTATTTTTCCTTTGGAAAAAGTATAAAATTCTGCTGCTCAGTTAAATGGAAAAAAAAAAAAAGGGGTGGGGTGGGGTGGTATTATATGGTATTATAATCAAATAGCCTGATTCTAAGCTGAGAAAACAAGAATTTCAGGCAAAATAACTAGAAGCACTGTTCTGCTGTTTTTTCACTTACCCAGGGAGTCAGCCTGGCCCAAGAACTTCTATAAGCATCGCTTTCCTACAGTTGCCCTACCAATGTATCCCACGTAAATCACACCATGCTGGTGTGGCCCTGTCTGGATTCATATCTGATTTATCAACACGGGTGGGAATTTGGAGAAACTCCAGAGGTCCATCAGGAGATGTCTGTTATGAATAGTCCTGTGACATAAGATTAGAACCTAATAACCCCTTTGAGCATTAGATGTGTTCAATCTTCTCCCCTTTACCTAACTCAAATAAATATGAAAGGCAGCAAGAAATCATTACGTGACTTTTGCATACATTCACAATTCTCTTTGCTTTCCATAAAGAGTGTCCTGGCCTGAGAAGAGATCTCACTGAAAAGCAGAAATGACTATGGAAAACCAGAAGAAAAGACACTGCATCTACAAAGTCAGACCTGCACAACCCCTCTCTCTCCAGATGCAGTCAGGCTGAAAGACATTTCTATGGTTTAAGATTTTGTCTTTGCATTCGGGGAAGCTCTCCCCTAGGTGAGCCAGCCTGGAAAACAGAGGAAGAAGAGCAGCGACACCATCCCCACCTCAATGCTGGTTGTGCTGCTGAGGGGCAAAGAGGGGAGCATCCTATCCCTTATGAAAGTACTTAGCAAGGTGGTCTTTCTACACAGCACTCAGCTCCTGCTGGCTTAAACAAAAAACTCTGCCAAAGGTCAGAGTTTCCCTTATAGTAATCCAAAATAATTAAAGGAGAAACATTTTCCCATATAGCCCTGGAGGAAATTTATCTGGAATCACAGCTGCCTGGAGAAGAGAAGCCCTCTCCACCAGGAATAATTAGAAAATCCCTTGACCCCATGACAGTTACAGCACAGAAATCCGATGCTAATTGGAACAGTTAGGTATGATATCTGGGGAGAAAGCAGAGATTCTTTCCAACATGAATTTGAATCAGTTCAGAAATCTGTAATTAGAACAACTGCACAGGAAATGAGCTTCTTCCCTTAAATCAAACTCAGTGCAAGGTCTGCATCAGAAACTGTAAGCTAGTTCTGAGACAAAAAACCCAAAGTAATGACAAAACTTCACAGACCGGGACCAACAATCTTTCCCTGTTGAAGGTCCTTACTTGTTCAGAAGCAGCTCACTAGCCGTTAGCTCGTGCGTCAATGGAGGGAGAATCGTATCATTAAGTTTGTCCGTCCGACTGTCGTCTGGGCTCACCATCATGAGGCTCTTACCAGCTGAGTCATCTGGGGAGCCAAAGGGAAGGTGTTCAAAGCTGACAGCTTTGCTGTAGGAAGGTGGAGCTTCTGCATTGCTATCCACAGTGGAGTACAATGGCACATCGGTATCGGGAGTATACGCAGCTCCTTCTGAACCCAGGCTATAATCTTCCACCTCTTCTTCCTCTGGCCTTGATGCAGAAGGAGCTCCTTCATCTTCATGCTCCCCTTCTACCTCCTCAATGGTTTCTGTCGTCCCCTGACGAGAATAGAGCATGGTGACCTGTGTAGGTTCACTGTCGGGGATGGATGAAGAGAGAGAGTTGAGGCTTACAAGGCTCACCACCAAGCAAAGTTTGCTAATTGTACCATTATGTAGACAGCTGAGGAACCCCACTGCATTCCCAGGCCTTCAAAGTTCATATAATCTGGTAGAAAATATATCATCATGATCTCCTCTTACACAGATGGACCATCTGGGTCCATCTGCCCCCTGAACGACATCCCAGTGAACTCACAGTGATTCACTATCTTTTCATACCAGCAAAGGGCAAATTAGTATAATCACCAAGAGAAACTACACTAACTTTCTGCAAGTAGTTCAAACACTTTCTGACCAGAATCAGGACTTGCTCTTACATCTATTTAAAGCATGCTCCGTGGTGAACGATAGACAGCCATAGGGTTCCTTCTAAATATGGTGCTTTTAACAACCACCATATGGGTGCTGTATACAACTGGAACATGAGCTGAACACGCACATCAACTCTGATTCCAAATAAAAGAACAAGCAAATTGCTAACATGGAGAAACACAATCCAGATTACAAAACTGTTCCAGTAACAAGCATCTTGCTTACCTTTAGATTGCCCTATGTTCTTCAATACAGTCTTCATTTTTACCTTACCTGCCTGCTTTTCTTCTGTATGTACCTATTTTCTTTTTCAACTTCTCTTATTTACTCTGTTCAGTTCTGTGCTTGTTCACCTTGCTTACTCTCAGCTTTGCATGTCCATAATCACTTTCTCTCTTAATGCTCTGTGCTCTGCAACAGTCTCAGCTGATGTAAATTCACGCAGCTTGATGACTCCAGATGGGAATCTGGACACCATAATTTAAAAAATATTTTCTTGGCTTTGCTTTCACCCTTTTCATTACTCACAAGTATTTTTTCACCTCTCCCCTCGAACATCACTCTTTCTCTTTTTAGTCTCCATTCCAGTCCTTCGCCATAGGTTAGACAATAGGTATCAACTCAGTGTCTTCTGTTGGCCACATGTTCTTACATCTCAACAGAGACAAAACCAGATTTTACATAGCTCCTATGAAATGAATGGGGCCGTGTTTTCACCTAAAGTATAACCTTTTAAAGAAAACTGTCACTGGCAAAGCCAGCTGGCACTACCATCTCCTGCAAAAATTAAAAATTAAGTTCCACCTCTTTTTCTTTCACACTGCTTTCAAACTTACTGTGGCTACATCAGATCATTTTATTCTAGCAGACTTTTAACTAGGACTTGTAACACCATTATGGGGATGTGTGTTTTGATGATTCACAGTAGCACTCATCCTGTCTGAAATGCACAAAACCATAAGATTCCATCATTTCAAAACTGATCAACACCAAAAATTTGTAAGACACTAAACACTGAAAAAGAATGATCTAACACGCCATAAAATTTCATATTTATAATATTTATAATACTAGTTGAAACAGTTTCCCAATGTTATATAAACCCTGGTTTTTACCTGCTAAATAGTGAGTGAATGGCTCTGAACAGTTCTCTCATGCACTGGATATTAATATTATTCACTATTTTCTCATAGTTATTTTCCCTTTCTTAATGCCAACACCTCATAGACTGTAAATCAATGGTAAAGTAATCGAAACTTATTTAGCAATCATTCCTATATGGGGAAAACTAAAAATTGAAAGAGCCAGGCCACTGTTTGCCTATCTTAGTTTCTAAAATTAGACATCTAAGTCCATATTTAGTATAACTGATTAGCTGAGAAACTTCACTTCCAGCTTCCAATTTTAATAAGAACAACTATCAGCTTGGTAAATCTGAAAATCAGACTCTTTTTTAGATGAATAAATACAGGCTTCAGCCTGGTTTTAGACAGCCAGTGTAATGTAATGGAACAACTTTTAAAAATACCTGAATTAAGGATGAAAAACAAAACAAAACAAAATAACAGAATAAGAAGTGAAACAGGAAATGACTCCTAGATTATGACCCTGACTTTGAACCTCAGAATTGTGCCGCAACACAGATGGGAGTAAAGCTTCCATTAACCATGCAACCACTCTGTACACCACGTATCTGCAAATGCAAATTTCTGTACCCTGCAGTAAGTATAATGGTATGGGTAAATGAGTGAACAAAGCATGCATGAGTTAAGCACCTTGACACTATACTGCCACTGTCAGCTGATGAGGAGGACATATCCATGCTCTGCATTTTACGAAGCCTAGGTCGAGCGCGCTCACTTGTTTTAGGAACAGTGTCTGGTCCATCTAAATCATCAAGGGTTGACTGCCTTGAGAACAGCATGGTTGCTTCAGTGTAGCAGCTAGCAGCGCAAACAGTTATAAAGATAGTGTTAAATACAAATGATATTACTATCCACATGGTTCAGTAAACAAATATGCTCGCCATGCAGCAAAACAGTGACACAGAGAAAAAAGGTTGAGAGAAGATAAGGATTTGTTTAGTCACCATGTAAACACATTTCTACACACAGATTGCCCATGGTCATGTTGATATAGGAGCTATAGAAGGCTAACAACCATCTATTCACTATTCAAAGAGATATGAAACAAATACAATGCTCTACTTGCTTTCCAGGGGCACCAACTTACAAATGTGAGGAGGTTTTATTTTCTTTGTTTCCTCCTGAAATTTCCAAATTCCACAAAAATGTTTTGGGAAGTGACCTGCTCTGCACAAATTCTATTTTATTAATGATATGCTGTGCTGAACATTTTTACACAGGTACAAGCCAATTTCCTAAAAAAGCCCTTAAAACTGAATAAGCTCATATTCCACAAATAGAAAAATAGCTGTCAGACATTGGCTAATCCTCTTTCCGAACCAAAGAGCCAAATCGGATATGTTTCTTAGCCAGTAGATGCATGCCAAATATAACCTGCTCTGCATAGGATGGCTTTTATTTTGATATTTAGTAGTAAGCCCTGATGATTCTTTCCAGAATATTTCATTATTTCAATCACAGCTTAAAAACTATTTCAACATTGGTAACATGCACATCTTGAAACAAAGAACAGATATAAAAACCCTTATCTCCTTTCACTTATCAAATACAACAGAACACCAGAGACATACACCATACATTGAGCATTTATGTGTTACTGGAGAAAAGAAGAACTGGATGAGTTATGAGAAAGAAAGTACATAATTAAATACAAGCATATAACATAGCAACAGGAAAGAAGCAAATACATTAATGACATATGGTAGGTAAAAGAATTATTTCTCTTGTAAAAATTTTTGAAAAACACAGATGCCTATGAAATAAATTGAGGGACCTGGTGTTTTAGCACATGCAGTGACCTGCCTGAGTCTCTCACACAGAATGAGAGAAGAAAGGACCCCAAACCCCAGGATTTTCACTCTACTTTTCTTCTTTTGAGTCCATCTGCGTTACACCTGAGCAGCGGCAGCAGGGGATTTGCTTCCTTGGCAAGCATTATGTTTGTCCAGGGGCACAGAGATTTGGGAAAGAGGTCAGAAGGGAAGTGCAATGGCGTTTGCCATGTTACTTTGGTCTTGCTATCTTGAAGTGAGGAAAAAAATCTGCTGGCATGAAGTGACAGTTTGCAGTTATTGCCTTAAGGAAAATAGGGAGGAAAACAGCAAAATACGTGGAGCGAAGAAGCAGTTATTCTTAGACCTACACTCAGTGATGGTCTTTTTTGATAGAATGGGCTGAGGCTAAAAGCATACTTTGGTCTTTGACTAGAAGAAAAGTATCACCAACATACCAAAGGTATTGTGAAATACTTTCCTCAGAAACAGTATTAATGGCAGGGGCACCTCTGTCCTGCCAGTTCATTTGGCCAAGACCCTTTACAAGCCACTTCATTACTTCTGTGTGTGCGTAAAGGCACATAAGCATCCTCCAGACAAAACCTGGAGGGCTGTCTGCGTGGTGCAGGGATTTGGTGAAGCACCAAATGCTGCTTTCTGCAGGAGCAGGAGATCCACCCTCCAGGCCCAATTCAGCAGCATGGCAATCAGTCAGAGCTCCGTGTTACTGACTCAGGGGGTCATGAGGGAGGAGGATTCCCTCTGCACATACACCCATGGAGAACAGCCAGGCAGTTGCACTGTCGGTGAGGTTTTGATGCTAAAATATAGGGAAATGGCAGCAAGTAGGCAATCTGTTTTTGCAGATTACCTTTCTGTCTGTGTGCTACAATGTTATCCCTATGTTATTTTACATCTCAAGGGCTGAGTTTATTCTTTTCAAGAGCAACACCTCTTACTAAGGCGTTGAAGTATTTTAAATGCAGACATAGTTCAAAGGGAACCTTTTAAGGGCCTTAAGCAGAGCAGCTGTTGAAATCAAAGTAGCACATGCCTGTTCATATATTTTCAATGGAAGAAACATATGCCAGCTACCCTCCAAAACACCTAAGTTCTGACCTGAGTCCCAGAAAAATCAAAGGAAAAACATCTATTAATCCCAATAGATAAAAACATTTGCCCAGACAGAGTCCCTGCAATAATTTGGTTTAAAGCTGTTTTTAATGAAGGATGAATCATCAGAGGAATTATTGACTGAGCAGCTGCTCAGTCCTTGAATGTCAGGAGATGTGTATGAGACGACACCTGTAGCACAGTCTGTATATTCCTTAGGTACTTTAGGAACATGCTTCTGAACATGGAGGAAATGAGAATGTCAATAAAGTGGAGAGATTTACACTTGGCAAAACTGATGTTGACTCAGTCATTGACTATCACATAAATTTAATCCAAGCACATCTTCCTGAGTGACTTTTCAGATTTGTGTCCTTGGAGACCTTGAAAAGCATTAGCTTCTTGAAATCATTCAAGGACTAGGTATTTTAAATTGAATGTTCATTAAAAGCCCCGAGTTCAAGCATTTTATATGAAGTTGATCAGGTATCCATTTCAAATGGGGATATATATAGCAGAGAAGTTTTTATCCTCGGTGAGTGATAAATTTCTTACTTTATGACTTCCTTTTTGCTAAACAAATTTACCCTTCCCAGAGAGTTTATTAGTTTAAGGGGTGACTTACAAATTTTGGTTTTTTTTCTGTCCACGGGCTAGTTACTGATTTGCATTACCTTTATGAAGTACTACAGTCCCCACACCTGAGAGCAAAGATCCCAAACACTTCCTATCATTCACGCTCCTAAATCAGACCCAGATCCAGCCCCAACTGGGACTCTCCTTTCCTCCCTTCTCCTGCCTCCCAAGGCAAACATTATTTCTCTAGTACTCCCTGCCTCCCAAGGCAAACATTATTTCTCTAGTACTCCCTGCCTCAAGCCCTATTGTCCCACCTGGTGAGGGAAGAACAGCTGAAAAGCAGTGTCTGTTAACACCCTGACTGCACTTGTACGTCCACTTTTACAGGAGGGTCAGGGGCTCCCACCTGCAGCCCCTATAAAAGCCTACAGGCAGGTCAAGTTGGGAACTGAATATGTTACTTGTGATGGACAAAAATTACACAAACTGAGCTGGATACAAAACCTTGGCTATTCTGAAATCTGGCTTAGGACCTGCATCTAGCTGCTATTTCATAATCATAGGCAAAGTCCCATAAAGGCAGCCAACTGGTTTCAGTAAGTTCCCAACCCATGTTACTGAACTTCACAAGCTGTTTAACCTAATAAGCAGTTCACCAGTCAAATGGAAACAAACAGCAGCAAATGCTCTACCATGCTAGCTCCTGATCCCTTCTGGTGGTGCTCTTCAAAGAGCTTGTTAAGTATCAACATCAGTCTCTTCTCCTCCTGGCCCACATGAACCTTGCACTTTGACTTTAGGATACATGAGAGTATTTATACATAAAGAGAAACCAAACAATTACATTATTAATACCTCATTATACCTCTAGCTACCGTATAGAAAAATGACTGAGAATAAATGACAGCCCTACTGAAAGTGAAAATCCCACATCAGATACTCTGCAAAACTCCTTTTAGAGTTTTATCTAGGGTAAGAACAACATCCTTGGGTAAGACTTATAAGGCTCAGCCCTGAATTTCACAAGAAATTTACAGTTCCTGCAACTGATCAGAAGGGTTGTTCTCTCTGGAAATCGAAGGTTTAGAGCACTGCGCAGATACTTACAGTAATTCCTGTCCTGAGTACTGAGGAACATGTATTATTATAATGGAACAGCTTCTGTGCTTCTGCGGCCCTGCGTACTTCCAGACACACCCATCTTACTCATGGACCTCACGTCCACTTCAGAATTTACACTTTGGGCAACCAAAGAAGGATAACCAGAATGCTGGCTAGAAACCCTCTGCCCCTTCCCAAAAGTTTTCCATTGCAGTCCTAGATCCATGATCACAGGGATGCTTTAGATTTAATTAGTTGCTTTTACATTTACTGGAAATTGTTACTTTGAAACGTAAAATGCCCCCTTCTCTTGCTTGGGCAATTAAAAAAAATCACTCAATAAAATCACATGAAGTTTAAAACATTTCAGATTTCTAAAAAAGCTCATAAGCACTTTGGTAATCCCAGGAAGAGACATGCAAGGGTGCCCTAATAAACAGATGGCATTATCATTCAATCAACAGAATCATTTTTGCTTCCTCTAATTACAGGTCATTATTATTATAGCAGATGTCCACAATTTGGAAATACAATTTGCAAGAATATTTGATTGTTCATTACCAGAAAGAGAATTTGAGATTAGAGAAATCAGTCGTAATACTGCCTTTGCTATTCCTCTGTTGATAGGTCCTGTGACATCTTCTGAGGAAACGGAGATGACAGTAACACATGTGAAAGATTTAACTTTTTCTGTTGCAAAGCAGCTCCACAGAATCACTGAATTCTCTGAGTTTGAAAGAGATTTTGAATGTGTAAGTATGCTCAAAGCAGGGTGACAAATGTGTGGTTATTCTGAAAAAAAGACATAAGTGGAGCTCAACACTGGATACCGTCTCATCAAAGAGGCAGAATTTACACATGGTAACTACAAGGTTTGTCTCATTTTTTATAATTAATTTTGGAATTGGCTTCCCTTTGCTTCTAGTTAACATTCTTGCTTACATGGTTGTGTAATAATGACAATGTCTTTTATCTATAGTAAACAGTGTGATCAAAACCAGTTTAATGAAAGCAGGACTGATATTACTATTCTTCATTTAGGTGAAACTGAACTTCATGGAGTTAAATTCTGCCCTGCAGATATCCAAGTGGCTCCAAGTGAGCTGGTAGTAGGATTTGGCTTTACATTTTTCTCACGTCATCTGACTCCTGTAAAACTTTGAGACAAAACACAAAGGTGTTGCTTAGTTGGGTAGCTAGCCACTGAGAAAGATTTGCTCAGATTCGGTGTTTTTACTGGAGTGAACCTCTCAAAGGCCAGTGCTCAGCCTGGGGAGCAATTTGTGAATATTTTCTTGAAGCATAGTACTCACAGGCACTCTCTTACACTTGCCTTTCAATAACATCAGAAAGGAAGACAAGCACTGGTTATTTTCAGTCTGCTAACATCTACCCATATGTCATTAGTAAAAGCTAAGCATAATTTACTGTACACAGAAGCTACCGAGTTTGCTGGGAGTATCAAACACAACATGATACTGCCATACTTCAGAGCAGAACAGGAGACAACAGAATGCAAAGGATTATGAAACAGCTGGATTTCCAAAGCCCTCCCTTCTCCCCCTCATGTTGGACAATTTCTTCAGTCTCTTAAAAGTCCAGAACACCAGGGACACGGTGGGAACAGGCTGCCTCTGTAAGAGAAGGAAGTGAATGTGTGTGCCTCTCTGTGCAGGGAGCAGCAGGAGCACGCAGTAGTTTTGGCAAGGGACTTGACAGCATCCGTCTTCAGAAAAGAGTGGGGAAGGTGGTTTTGCTGCACTAGTGTGGGTATTTGATCCACAAACTGTGCAGTTCTGCTGGACTGTAATCATAGCAGTGAGGAAATAAGGCCCTTCAGATGATCTCTGCCCTGTGTGTACGAGAGGGGCATTTTGTTCTCTCAGATCTGGAATCTCTCTCAATACACAGCCTTTTTTGATTTTGTGGGCAACAGACAACAATTTATTTTACTAAGAGAAAATATTCACAATGAATGATCATTCCCCAAACTCCACGCTGGAATTCCTACAACAGTATCCCATAAGCATCCTCAGCAGGCTCTTATTTTCCATTCCTTTTTACAAGATCAGAACCCCTGTCAATGACTCCTAATTCTAGGGGAAACAGAAAGCAGTGGGGTAGTCATGCAGTGGAAAAGGAGTTAAGCCAACAACTGAGGTCACCACTATAAAGGAATAGTAACATACAGCAGAGTTTTCACTATTAAAATGGCATGGACAAAAAGAGGATTCAACACAGATTAGAAAGTTCATCAGTACACTAGACATTATCTAAAATTATGGCTACTGCATGATCCTTCTACTTTTCACAAAATAAAATTAAATCAGTACCTGGAGATACTGTCACGAGAAGCTGCTGAATCTAAACTATCCATTCTTTCAGATGCTTGCAAACCAGAAGCTTGACCGGGATTTTTATCAATTGAGTCCAGTCCTGACTCCTTAGAAAGTTTCATCATGTGGTTCTGGTAATACATATGGATGCTCTCCCGCGTTGGAACGTTTCCCTGTGGAAGAGAGTAGAGGTAGAGGCACATGGCAGGGGGAAGATGTATTCTTCGAGGAACTGGCTTCTTCTGTCATTTGGCATGGAACACACTAAGGACTGTGCAAACAGCTTCCCAGTAAATAATAACCTCCCACCAGTAGTTCCTTTTCAGGGTACAAGTCAGATTCTGACTTAAATTACCACTGCACAAAGTGTTGGGTTTTCAAGCAAAACCGGAGCAATGCAAGAGGTTTCAGGCTATATATAGCCAACAAAACTCTGCTGGGTGGACTGCAGATCATTCAGCATGAAAATGAGGTGTGGACTGGGACCACAATTCAACCTGTGCTCCAGCAACTTTTGAGATATCTCTTTTATATAGCTTCACTGACTCTAAGAACAATCATACATCTTACTAGTGGTCAGCAGCAGTTTTTCAAACAGAAAAAAAACCCAACAAAACAGGTCATGTACAAACTGATCTAGATTTTCATTAGTGTCCCAAAATAATAATTTATTCATGAAGTATGGATACAGTTGGAAAACCATGAAAAATACACTGAAGACCTTCACTCTTTCTCTGTGACTTCAAGATCAAGCAAGTTCATGAAAGGATGGTTTTATTAACTGTCAGCCCAGATCTGGGCACAGAATCAAGTCTTTCTGGCTATGATACTGCAATCAAGAATTCTAAAGGCGTACTCTAAAATACTGCCCATATTCCCTTTATCAGTATTATTAGTTACTAGTATTTCAACTCCGGTCCTCTACACTGTCCCAAATCTAAAATCTTCAAAATCTGAAGTTTTGTCAAAAAAAAAATCCGAAGAACAAAATTTGAAACTCAAGTTTTCAATTAAGTTTGTTTGTATACAAGCTGTGTTGCTTCTGCAGTAATAAATGTTTGTGCCATTATGACAGCTTGCCTCTGAAATTATGGCACATGCTACATTCTAGCTCAACTGCAGGTGTGGGATAAAGGACAAGAGCTGTGACAGCAAAAGTGCCCCACAACTAACAGAGGACTCAATTTCAGATTCTTCTGTAGCTGGAATGAGACTAAAGGAACTTCATACATCAGGTTAACTGTCCCCAACTCCATGTCAGCCAAAGAAACATGTCACCATTATATTGCAGCAGGTTTTTTTGGGCAGCAGTGACAGGCATGGGGCTGCTACAGAGACTTGGGGATGCTATTTGACAATTCTGATGTTCATGGGTACCAATATTTCACAGAAGAGGAGAGAAAGATCCTAGGAAAAAACTGAAGTTTAAAGCTATTGACTAGGGGGAAATTCTCTGAAGGGCCCCTAGTACCAGATTTAGGATTGAAGCAGGATATACCAGCTTACACAAGGACATATGAGCTCTACTGTAATCAAAATAACATCAGGCTGCTGGCAACATGAAATCAAAGAAAAAAAAAAAATCAATTGGGAACAAAGGATAGGAAAAACTCAATATACTAAGATGAGGTGAGGAGTAGCAGAGAGCAATCAAAATAAAGTCCCAAAAAAGTAATGGCCATAAAAAGGCAGTTAGCCTCCCTTCTGCATAAATGTTAAAACTCTTAAAAACTCAGGGGCGATGAGAAAGAATCATGTGATTTTCAGTGAGGATGCTGAAATAGTTGGGACTTCTGAGACCTGGGGCAAAAAGGAGTACCACTACAATCCTGTACTATCACTGTATGAATTTTATAGCAAGGATGGAATGGAAGATAGCTTGAGAAAGAGGTGGTATGGGTCAAAAAGCACAAAGTCTAACAAATTAAGTAAATTCACTGTGCCAGGATTATCACAGAGCCTCTGTGGGTGGACTTGAACCAATTAATATTCAAAAAGTATAGTATGAAGGCTTGATTTTTGACCATCAAACCAGGAGTGCACTAGTGCCTGTTAAATATTAAGGAAGATTACAGAAGGTGCTGTCAGAATCATAATGTACAATAAGTCAAGTTAATCTTCAAATGTACTCATGTAGAATAGGTAAACGTCATGAAAGCCTGCACACACACACACACAAGTCACCAGAATGGAAAAGACCAGGAAGAAGAAGCAAGAAGACATCCTTCATGAAGTGAGAGTCATGAGGAAAAACAAACAAGAATGAACTTTGTAGAGTTAAATGTAAAACTTCAGCAAATTAGACCAAAAGAGATGCTGAAATGCTGATGCTTTTAACTTGCTAAAATAAAAAAATCTGATAATAAAAACATTTTTAAGAATATCATAAGAATCAGCTGCCAGAAAGCCAGGGTATCAACAGGTGATTAAGGCAGAAAGAGGTTTAAGGGAGTTATGGCAACAGGACAAGAAAAGACTGAATTTTTTGAATCCCTCTTTGCTGTAGAAAAAGTCACCGACATTCCCAATGGAGTAACTTGAATCCCATGGAATGACTGGATTAATTATTTTATAAAAGACAAGTCTGAGAACAAACCAATAAACTGAGCACTGACTGGAAGGTCCTCACCCAAGGGCTCTGCAGGAGCCAGTGGATTAAACAGTGGCAGGGGAAGAGAAGGTAACACCAATCCTTAAACATGGCTTCAGGAGTGATCCTAAGTGACCCTTGTAAGAAATTAAGTGGTCATGAAATAAACCGACAGCAGACTACGTCTATCTCCAGTACTTATCATCCATTAAAAGACCGGAGACAAAGGGCACAAACCATTGTTTTTTCTTTACAAAGGAAGAAGGTAATTGAGTGGTTCCCCCAAGGAGTTTTACTGTCCAGCATATTCAGAAATAACCTGTGTAAGGAGGAAAACAGCGATGTGATAAAGTTTGCAGACGAAAAAAAATTATCTGGGATATTCAAGTGTAAAGTTGACAAAAGTACTACTGAAGAACTTGATAAAACTGAATGACTTGGTAAAAATGGTAAGAAATGCAATGGGAAAAGTAACCTAAACTGTATATACATAATGACAGGCTTTACGTCAGCTTTTGTTAGCCTTAAAGGTCTTGGACTCAGAGTGTATAGTCCCCTGAAAATAGGCAGCATTCACTAAAAATCAAAGGCACTTGATAGACTGTTAGATCTTACTAGGAAAGCAGAGGAAAACACATCATACTCCTGTATAAATCTGTGATTCACCCACACCTTGAAAACAGTGTGTAGTTCTGGTCATCCAGTCTTAATAAGGCCACATTAAAACTGAAAATCATATGAGGAAGGACAATAAAGATGATCAGAGGCACTGGATGGATTCCATGTGAATAGAGGCTAAAAAGAAAGGGACTTTTTAACTTGGAAGAGAATGACTGAGGCGAAGACCCCATGCAGATTTATACAATCAGGAATACTAGAGGAAAATGGAATACATCGCTGATCTACGTGAGACGCCAAAATGATTAGAAGTGGGTTTAAAATGAAGAAGAGTAAGTATTCTTAAACACAGCATATGGAATGACACTACAGAACTCTCTATTGTAGGATCTTCTGGAAGCCAACATTAAAAATACATTAAAAAGGGACTAGCCAAACTCCAAGAATATAGATTCTATGGTACTATTAAACATAATGATCCAGATGCAATTTCTGCCCTAAACCATCCGTTGCCACAAGCTGGGACATATTCCAGAGGATTTATTTTGAATATGACATGTTTCTTTTGCTCTGTTTTATTTATCTATTTGCTATTATTATTATTATTATTATTATTAACCGCTTACTACTGGACACCTTGGGGAAAATAACAGTAACTAAACACTAACACTGACGCAGTCGTCTCTTCATGCTCAGTGCCTCCTGGCCAGACTGGGTACAGATTCCCTCTGACCAGGAAAGCCAGCCTCTTCAACCTCCTGGGGTTGTGGGCAGCCTGCATATCATGCCGGCAGACATCAACAGTGGCTGGCCAATATGGGGCTTTATTAAGGTCAAGAGTACTAATATGTTGTTGACCTTTTTGACCTATTCATCTCTAAGGCAGTCTGCAGCTTTTAACAAAAACTGGAAAGAACTAAAAATGAGGCTTCTATGCCATGTTTCCAGAAATAGTTGGGTAGCTAGTGACATATGTAAAAATAACCTGTGCTTAAAATGAGAGCTTTATCCAACTTCAAGGTATCACCTACTTGCATTTTGAAGATTTAAATACATTTTTAGTTACACTATCAACATTAATCTTTGATAATAATGGGTTTTACTAATACATAACTAGTTTGTGGAGGACCACATAGCTTCATTGCGAATGAAGAAAATTATGTCTGTATGTTGTCAGTCATTTCCAAGGCAAGCTGGTCTACAAAAAGACTGAAATACTCACACTGAGGTAGTTTTTGAGCTGTTTAAATGCCATGCCTTCTCCTCTCTACTTGAATCTATCCTGTCCCCTCAAAAGCACACTTTATCATAGGAATGTTTCAGCCAAATCCTTATATCAACTTCTAAAATAATTATTTTTCCAATAATTTGTTTTGTGTCCAGATAATAAAGTAATTTATTATTTATGTATTTATAGAACAGCAAGCAGTAAAAGAAAAGTCCAGACCTATTTTTAAAATGTACGTATAAGTGAGATTTTTATAATTTTACTTCTTAACACAGTGATCTGAAAAGACAACCTTTCATTTTTCACTGAGCTGGAAATGATATTAGCAGACAAAAAAGACCAAAGGCATTACCTTCTTAATCTCCCTGGTCAGCATACAGCGCTCAATTCTTAGCACAGTGGAGATATCGATGTGTTCTCTTGAGATGGAATTAAGCCAAGCTGTAAAACTGTCTAGTGTTGCCAGGAAGAGAACCCAAGTGAACTTCAAGATATTAAATATCCTCTTGATGATGTTATCTAAGGAAGAGGAAAAGCAACAGAGAGTTAATGAATGCAAATATCTTTCATTGTATTTCTGCTTGGAGTTAGATTAATTTCTCCCTTGTTGTCTAATAGTAATAATCCAGTCTGCAAGACCCTGTCATAGTACGGAATCTCTGAAGATGGCTGGAGGCCTTTTGGCTGTCTGGGGCATCTTCCTGCCTGTATGTCTAGGCTTATCATCTGGAATCCCTTTTCCACCCCATAACTCCTTGGTCCTGCAATTGCTAGTCATATAAACAGTCCCTGATTTTAGAGAGATGCTGTATGTACAGGTCTGCAAAATGAAAACCAAAGATTCGGGCGTCTCCTGAGAGCTAGTCAACATCCCCAGCTCCTGTGATCTCCACAGCCGCTCAGCCAGCGTGTTGAGCTGAACCCCATACCTGTCTATTTACTTGCGCACGTTTCTCTCTGCACAGTTTGCCTTTTGTGCTTGAACCTTGCTTAGCTGAGTTTTAAACTCTAACCTGCCTAAACAGCCTTTGAATCTCCCCCCATTTTCCAACCACCTAAACACACCTCTGTGTATTTACTCTTTCCAAAGCCTTTCTCTTTTTTTTAAATAGGCTGCACTATGTCATCAGTGATCTCAGATCAACTAGCCCTACTAGGACAAATCATATAAATCATTTATATAACATTACTCTTGCACTATTTTGCCAAAACAGTACACTTTCCCATGAGTAGGGCTTATGGGTTTATACCAACAATAGTAGCTTTATTTTGCTTAACACAGCTGTCTCGAGTTAATTTCTCATTTCAGTAGCTCCTTTAGCATTAGCAACTGCATTTCTCACCCAAAAAGCAGCACTTCCAGCTTATTTTTCTTCCACTCACAAACATACACACCACGCTACAGTTCTTACATAGCGTTGCACAAATACTAAAAAAATCCTTTCCAACTAGCCAGTTCCAGAGCTAGTTGTCCCTGCTAGGTTACAAATTCCAGAGCACTAGCTATAAAGATCAATTTTAGAGTAACCAGCCTAAGAAATAATAGAAAACTGTCAATAATCTGCCATGCAGGGACAAAATGTTTGAAATAGATGCTAAGGAGCCAACCTGTGTGCTAAAGCATGATGCATTCAACAACCTCACTTCTTAGCTGTACCACAAGATGGCATGCAAAACTTTGTGGAATGCACATTTGCTCCTTACAAAGAATGCAAAGGTGAAGCTGTAATAAAGCAAAAGATTTCCCATGGAAGAACTTGCGCATTTCTCCGGGTGTGCAGGCAGGGCTGTATGCACATACATGTGGAGAGAAACTAAGGAAAAACCCATTAGTTGTACCTTCCTGTAAAGTGGATGCTGAAATGGCAGTATGTACCATTTACCTGAGCAATGCCATGGAACTGGTCTGGTATCTCTGAGCACAAGAGCATTTAACCGCCTTCACTTGGTCATATAATTATTTCAATAATAATTGAAAGCCCTTTTTTTCAGGCTTTTTCTATGTCACTTAGAATTGGAGATATTCTATGATTTATCTATTTAAATTTTGTTCACTCATATTTGGATGTGCAGGTCTTGAAGCTAAGAAAATCTTGTCATTGGAAATTAAATGTAAGGCTGTTTCTACTTCAAGGAGCATTCATTTCCTTTGAATTCCAGATAATATTATGAATAGGTTAAAAGAAAATATAGCACTCATACACAAAAATATACAACACAAATGTTCTTTTTTAACCTACACTCTTCTTCTCTAATATACAATTTCTGCTACTGACTTCAGGAGAATCGCAGCTCTCAGGTTAAAATTATCTTTATTATTGACCACCACTGCATGCCATAGTCTCACCACAGTGCTTTGCCAAGCACTTCCAGTCTAATCTGAAAGGTCATTTTTCTCTCTGGAATGGAGGTGATTTAGTATACATTTTTAATGATGCTGTAGCTGTTCTGGCAGATTTGCTGTTCTCCAAAACTTTTTAAAAATAATCTTTTGGGGATTGATCACATCTAAACATCTTCAAAAAGGAAAACAAATATTTCTTTTCTGCAGAGAGTGGTATTCTAACTTAAAAGGTAAGGTCAAATGCAGAGAAGGCTTCTCTCTGCCTGAGAGTGTGAGACAGGATTTGACCTAAGGTTAATAATGATACTAATGCTTCATTAACAATTACCATCTAATTTTTCCAACCAATTTCTTTAACAAATTTTACCTAGGACTGGTCAAAGTATTTCAATGAAAATATAAAGCACCTTAAATTGACGATTTCTGATATAAATTAGTTATAAACCTCCTTCTCTTTTCCCTAACCCCTGTGTAGCACCAACGGTCTTTCCCTAGAGATGTGCTTAAGTGATTCACTTCAGTGTTTTAACTCAGGTTACTGTATCGCAAGTAAATAACAAATAAAAAAGCTCCCCAAACCCCACCAAAAAACCCCTACAGCAATGCAACTCATTTATTTGAGACCACTGCTCTTGTGAGAAAGAAATGACATCTCCCACATCCTTGTAACATCTTCTACCTAACATGTAAGTTCTATCTGTGACTCACTCAGGGATACAATTCTAACTGGAACTGTGGGAACCAATTTTAAATAGAGAAGAAAAATAGCTTTTGAAGATAAAGTCTCACTCAAGGTAGCCATGATGAAGATTTACTTAAGAGGAGAGTCTGTTTTCTTCTTTTACTCTAGCTAGAAACAAAGAGCCAACCTTAGATTTATGATCTATTACACTTCTTTCTAGGAAAACTTTCAATATGGGCAAGATCTTGCAAACTGCTGGCACTTCTTCTGTTGTGCAGAGCATCCTTAACTCTGATTATGAATGAGAAAGGGTAAGGCTGGGAAAATCCCACTTTTTTAGAGGAGATTATTGCACCTTGCTGAATGGGCCAGTACCAGACAAAAGCATTATATTTACCTTGCTAAAACACACTGAAAAAACACAAGGTCTTTGTGCTAATAATAACAGATCAGACATTAAAAATCAATGGAGATTTTAACACAGGGCTGTATGCAATCAGGACTGGAAGCTACACTTAGGTGTAAGTTGTTCTCTAAGTAGAATATACAGCAAGTGATCAAGCCTGAGCCTGCAGATGCATTCACTAACTTGTGTAGAGAATGAGTAGTAAATAGTCCAGAAGTAGAAGTTCCTATGCTCAGGACTTGTAAATCTCGCAATTGAAAACCTGAAGTAGTTAGGAAGTTCTCACTGCACAGGTTAGAGTGGATTTTGTGGCTTTTACGCAAGCCTGGGTTCACTGCAGCGCTGTCTCTGTGATATGCTGCTTATGCCACCGGTCACAATTGCACCTTAACAGCAGAGAAACCCTCTTTCTGCCTTCATACCTGGTCCATCAGATTTCTTCTTGACAGGTTCCTCTTCACTGTCTTCACAGTCTGCATCAGTACCACCTAGTGAAAACAGTGAGCGAAACAGCGAGTGTTACACCTATAGAAGTGCGGGTGTAAACGTCATTCGAGCTAGAAAATGCTGCAGTTACTAAGCAGTAGTGACTGGTTCCTCCCTGCCACTATAACAGAAAGCACATTTCCATCTCTGAAGGACTCAAGCGAGGGGACGACCCTGTCAGCAAAGGTGTTCACGGATGACCACCCCTCTCTAGTAATTCGCAGTGGCATTTTCTTATTGAAAAAGGCTGATGAGCAAGATCATCTGTTGGTGTAAACGCAGGCAATTTCCCAGTCAGACTGCTTGCATCCTCAGCAGTCTCACCTGTCGCCGGACTCACACTCCAGCTCATTTCTTCAGCTTCTGCAAAGGGCAACCTGATCAGTGCTCTGACCTCCTCCTGCCTTTGACCCAGCAAACCCGAATGAACTGAGTGGCACCTTCAGGTTGAAATGAAGCAGCAGAGTTGGTTTGAGACTACCAGGTGCTTTTATTTAGGCCTGTAGCAGAAGAGTGACGTACAGTCGCAGGCAGAACCAAAGAACAGACAAATGAGTATACTTCTATTTAATATCCTGTAACTGCAGCTACAGCTTCAGTAGCAGCAGTCAAATTAAAAAGCTCCCTCTTTTTGACAGGTGAAGATGCCAAATGGAGGAAAAGTCCAGCTAATTCAGCCTGAATGCCCCCCCCCCCTTCCCCATCGAGAAATTTCTGAATTTCTATTTTCTTTTCTTGTTTAAAAAAGGAGCAAAGATGAAGAGGTATGAACGACTTATAAACTGATTTTTTTTCAGAGGCATGCATGATTTTACAAGCCCATAAAACCCTATTAACATTTGTATGTTTTCCTTTTGCTACCTGCTGAATTCACTGTGAATTCAGGGGTTCACGGATATTTGGGTTCCTCAGTGAGTACAGCATGGAAAGTGAAAAACATTTTTACATGTTCTTCCCCATGTATCAACACAAGCTTCTTTAGGGAACAATATAGGAAATGTGGCAAAAAGAAATAATATGTGGCTATTTCAATGAACTTTTCTTACAGCTCCACTTGAACTACAGCTCTTCAGGAACTTCCTCATGAAATAGTTCTTCAACACAAAACGTTAAGTCTGTCACATACAAAACTTTCCCTGGGAATACACATGAATTTATGATCAAAATGAGAGACTTTGAGCAACCCTAGAAAAAGCTGGAGAATAAGATAAACCCTTTTATGAGGTGTGGGAGTGTAAGGGTAACGTCCTTGCTCTGCCTGATTCTGGCCAAACACCTGGCATTTACACTCTCACTTTCTGGAGAAGAGCTGTTAACTACCAGGTTATTGGCTTTATAAAGTTACGCCTTCACAGGGTTATGGCTTTCTCTTGCAAGTACTCTACTTCCACAAATGTTTTCACATAGCTGATGTTTTCTGCAATGGGTTGAGTCTTCCTCCTTGGCAAAAGTTCTGGGCGTCTGTCTTGCAACTCCATGGAAAACACAGGTATCCCCACTTCTCCTTCACCCCCCCCAGTGCACACTGTGTAAAAGGGAAGGACAGGGCTATGGCCGGCCTTGTCATTGGCTGGGGCAGCAAGAGGCAGCCAGGCAAAGGCAACCTCAGTTGTCCAGTTCCTAGCCAGAACTGAGAGCGCTGGCTCTCTAAAACTCAGCTGCCTTTCACTACCAGGAACAACAGGCAGCCTAGTTAAGACTACTTTATTTAAAAATACAGAAGCCTACCTACCATCCCCAGATCCTTTTCGCCTTCGCTTCACCTCTTTCCCAAAACTTTTCTTCTCTTTGCGCCTCTGTCGTAGTGCTGTTTTAGGGTCAGTAATCCAGGCCTGATAAACAAACTGGAAGGAACAAACTCATTTATTTGAAGGTTCTTCATGTTTTGAGAGTAAGCCATAGAATAAGCCACAAGCAGGACTATATAGTTTGAGTAAGCGCATTCAGATCTGCAGGGGTAAGGAAATATTTTGAATCCCAAATCAAACACCTCCCCTGCAGATCTGCTGAGTTTTCATGTGCTATTTTTGCAAGCATAAAACCAAATATGAAAACACTTCTGGGTGAACCAAGTTTCATTAGAACCCACAAAAATTCATGGTCTGAACTTTGGGAACTAATGCCCTGTTGTGCATATGGGCTACTTCACCTGAATCTCTCCATTTAGTTCAGTATTTCTCCTTTACCATTTTACAGGCAAATGCAGAGTAATGGAAACTTTAAGAGAAAGTGCTGCAATCAACTAACTAAAGCATCAAAACCCGTAGTGGTATCTCAGTACAGGTATTTGTGCTTGTACGTTTTTCATATTTCAGGTATTTCTTTTCACCTCTGCAGATCCCAGTGGAACATTTACAGATTTGCTCTCTGTGCACAGTCCCAAACCAGGCAGTCAGGAATTCCTCAAATTTCATCCTAATTTTGACAATGGGTCCCTTTGTTGTTCCAGGTAAGTCACTGATGAATCCTTCTGCTACTGTTTTTCCAGTTGTAGAATGAAGACAGTAATACCTACCTGTATATCAAGGGGATTTTATGGGGCCAATTCCTGCTCACAGCACTCATTCAGGTCAACTATCTGTTGACCTGTATGATTACATGAAGCATGGAATTGGCCCAAAATATTTATAAATGCTATAAAAGTGAGCACACACACACAAAAAAGTTAAAAAAAGTTACCCCAAAGTAACTTCTTGAATAGTTCTGCTCAGCCTGCGAAGGAAGGTTACAGAAAAAAAGCAGTAACTCGTATCTTTTTTCCCCTGTATGACATAGAACGTGAACAACAGAAACTAAAGTAACTGTATCTTCTCCACAACTCTTTAGGGCAAAAGATGTTCTTTTGTTCAATTTATGGTTTTCATTGAAAAGTGGTAACCATCTTCAATTGACACTGCATTGTCTTCTCTTTGTAAGCAACACAGGCTAGTAACAGACGCAGGGCAGGGAGGCACACAGATGCAGGCATGAGGGTAAAAATAAAGCACACTAATGAAACATCTCTATTAATTCACAAGACAAACATGCAGACAATAACACACGTGTATCTCAGTGAAGCTGGAACTGCCCCTGATAGGAGGACAGAATGGTAAAATTTCTATTTGGTTTAATTATATTTTTAAAATTTGCATATACAAATTGCTTTGGAACATTAGAAGCAATTTTTTAAAAACTGTCAAACTGACTTTGAATTCATTTAAAAGGGAAAAATACTTTGTTCTGTTTTGTGAATGTATACAACAACAGACAGGAACTTACTTTGGTATTGTTGATAAGAAAGTTCTCTTCCAAATCTCTCAAGGTCTGTACATTTATTTTTATATGTCTGACTTGTTCAAAACAAGCACCACATGAGAAAATGCATGGGATCAGTGGCACTGGTTTCTCTCTGCTTTGTAATAGGTGTTTTCTACTGAGGGTGATCTGAGGGAATGGTGATACTTCAGTGACCTAATACCATGTTACTTACTGAAAGTCAGAAACTGTAAACGTCTGCTACTGAACAGTTAGCTGAGAAACTGTAGGCTGGCCACAGCCATAGTGTGAATAAAGAAACTGGAGGTAAAAGGCAGACTTGGAAGAGGGTAGAAGATTAGAATGAAGAAAGGGCATTTGATTAATAAATTTAATGTAACTACTTACGGTAAGCAGTGGATATTTTAAGAGCTGACTGGGTGCATACGTATCTATTACTTTAGATTTTTACCACTGGACAAACTTTAAATGCAGTATCTTTTAGGCTTTGGAGCTGGTATACTCCTGTAACACTCACTCCTTACAAGTATCATGTCACATATATGGAGTGCTCAAAGGTAGGAAGTGCTAAATGTATTCGAGGAAGACAAGAAAGAAGATGCACAAATCTTTTTTATGATGGTGAAGGGCAGAAAAGTAGAGCTAAAAGGGGCAGAATGTGAGTTTTACAAAGGTTTTACCAACTTTCTGAGATCAATTACCACGGTGTCCACAAGATACATGCAACCTGATGTGACCATCTTGTATAGCGGTATCAAAAGAAAATGAAAATTTGGGTCTGCATTTTCTCTCCAGGGTTGCACTTAAAAAAAGATAGACCACATTTCTTGTGGCTTGAGCACTCCAAAAGTATGAAATGTATTGCATTTACTAGGAATGAAGCTTTGGCTGTCATTTTCTTCACTCACTCATATAAGAGGAAAAATGCAGACGAAGACAGAGGTATGCATTACATCAGGAACTATGGGACGGGTCACATACTGAGCACTCGCAAAACGTCAAGTACCTTTGCTGCTTTGATTAAATACTGAAGAATAGTTTTGGGTAGTTTAATGACAGACTTTGGCAAGGCTAAAATGGCTGAAGCAAATTTCCCAATAGCTCTCTATAAAGAAGGACAAAGCAAGAGCAATTAGTAGAAAACAAGAAAATATTAATAAAAAGTATCTACTGAATGATTGTATCTATATTATTAAGAATGAATTTACATTTGTAGACTTCAATATGAAAAAATATGTGCCCACACAGCACTTGTGATGTTCACAATAAAATTTCAATAAGATGATTCTTAACTGCCTGAGTTCTCTAATAAATAAAATCTCCAAGTTAACCCTTGAAGTGACTATTGCACACAATTTACACCAAAAGAAAAATAAAAAATTAAAAGTAATTATTTAGCAAACAAGTTCACTTTGCTAGTATTTTTATTAAGACCACGTGCATGGTGATGGAGGGCAAATAAGGTATGATGACCAAATGATGAACAAGCTTTTCATAAACAAAAATGATTTTCTGTTCTATACAACTCCCCTCCTACAGAAAACCATCCAACATCTTCATGTTGCACATATTGCAGAACTGGCCACCCATACAGAACATCTGACTAAATTTTTGAACCACAAAACCCAGAGTAAATGAAAGAATCTTATTAGATTCTGACCTCAAGTTTAGAACTCCCTAAAATCTCAGTGTTTGGCACCAGCACATCTGAAAAAAATGTTGTCACCAATTTTAAAAAAAAATCAGCAGAAACAAGAATGCAAACCTTCCTCTGTATCTGCATGAAAACCAGTAAGAAAAATGACCTAGAAATTCATGAGCAATTTTTATGGTCCAAGGTGAGTTAAATGCAAAATATAAAAAAAAAAATCAGTGTAAATAGCAGAAAATAAAACTTACTTATCACACTATTTTTCGTTCAGATTTGTTTTGCCTTTTTTAAGGTCAGGAAAAAAATCTTTCCATGTCATTACCACATAGGCAGTTTAACAAATGTAATCAGTTGGTAATGTAATATAAGTATATAAACTAAAGGAACATTGTATCAATGAATTAAATAAAGTATTTCTTCTTGTAATTCACTCATGTTGTCTGGGAAGCTTTGTTTGAAAGCTGTTGGCATAAGGAATAGAAGAGCGTGGAGGCAGTTTTTTGCTCTTGCTTGGGCTGGGCTTTCAGTAATGCACCAGTTCTGCAGTGACGTGAGCTTGCAAGTTGATGGGAATACTCATCTGCAAAAAGCTACCACTTTGCTTAAGCTTTAAAGTTACTGACTTGAAAAAGTTCTGTGGTATTTCTGAAAATTTTCAGCAAGTAAAACTTTAATCTTATGAAGATTAAAGCAATCCTACATGCATGAGTAGTTTACTAACTTCTTCACCCAAGTTCTTCAAGCCAGTGGATTCAATACCTGGTACTATCTAACATCAACCAGTCTATATGCAGGAACCCAGTTAGGAAAATTCAGCTATCTTTTTAACATTACAATATCCTCTTACTTTGACACAGTCTGTCATTTAAAATGCAAACATATTAATTAAAATCATCCTGAAAAAGAAAAGAGAGAAAGTTGATGTGGTCTCTTTTTGTAATTTTAAATGTTAAGCTCTTTATAACCCAAGGATGTATTTCTCTGGTCCACTAGGATGAATAACAATAATTTTTTTTTTTACAAAAGTATGTATTCCTTTCTATGAAAAATTGCTTATTTTTGGGATCATTTCTTCATGGAATGAGAACATCTACTCAAAACCAGAAAACCACTGAAGCATTGTACAGCAGTGCCAAAGGCAAGTCAGCTTCACTTATCTTTATTACAATGCATAAAAAATAAAGCTCAGATTCTTAACCTTTCTTTTTGTATTTTTGTTTTCCTCAGGTGTAAGTGAAGATATGATTTCACTACAGTTCCTGTAGGAATTTGGCAATGCTTAAAACAGGCAAACTTGCATTTTAAATTGGCAAGAAATTTCATTTCCAATACTTTTCAGGTCTACTTTAGATGTACTGGCTGTTTAACATATATGCCTGTCTTATGAGAAGCCTACATTTTTTTCCAGATGTCAACTAGAAAGCAAATTACCATAAAGTACCTGAAATGCAGATTTTTTTCGAGGTTCTTCCTCTTCTTTTTTCTCCTCTTCCTCTTCCTCTTCACTATCCGTCTCAAACAAATAATAATTTCCACTTCTGACCACTAAGTGAAACAAAATATTTTCTTATTTTTCTGAAAGTTCTATTCTCAACTGCCCCAAGACCTATGAACAGCCAGCCAGTCATTTAAAAATTCATAACCAGGAGAGGTGAAAACAGAGAAGAAGCAAGAGATACAAAGGTCTCAGGCAATTTATTTGATGTTAGTCTGTGATACTTTGGGCATGAATGAGAACTATAGAAGAACTAAGAAAAACATCACCATGAGAAGAAAATGTAAAGAAAAAGCTTGAAGTATATCAAGTTACTAGGTTACATTTTTTAGAAAAAAATGGCAGTTAAGTCTAAATTAATTGGGAACTGATGGTTATTTGAGGGAATAAAAAAAGCCCAGCAGGTAAGCAAATAAATTTACATGAACAGTACCACTGGACAAAAAATACAGAACTTCTCTTTAAAATGCTGAGGCATCCTTTAAACTATGGAATGGGATAGTATTAGTCAATGCTTTCTTCAAACATTTAAGCTTTGATGAGGTAATGGAAAACCTTGGTTTGTTTAAAGCAAATCACTTGGATTCTATTAACATGATCGCAAATGAGTTTCAATTTTTTGCCCATGGATTCAGAAAGATTCTGAAACCTTGATACAGTAAAGATGCACAGTGAATAAGCTAGGCCTTATATCCTTGAACAGAAGCAATGTTTTTATTTCTCATATGGGAACAGGCCTACATGAATGAACAAGGGAAACAAAAGAAATGAAAAATAAGGTAATGAGCAAGAGAAAAATCAAAATCACAGCATTACATTCAGCAGTGAAAACTGGTAAATCATTTCCACATTTAAGCTGAAGTATTTAAAGTAACAGTTACTTAGATGAAATGTCACACAATCTGGATATATGGAGCAATACATATTTATACTGAAAATTATATTTGACCCTCATTACAGGTTTCTGGAAAAGTAACAATTGCTTCAATTCAATCATACCTTGAATTCAACACAGATCCTCTGTGCACAGATGACCACACATAACTACCGTAGAAACCTCAGGGTAAGCATACTGTGAAATTTGCCAGAACTCTATTGGATCCGAACTTCAGCACCTAAAACTCCCTCACAAAGGGAATTTTGTGCCTCATGTGACTAGTTACGACTTTTAACATCAATGAATGCCCTGCAGAGGGACAGAGAGTCCACTTCAGCAGTTCTAATTGCTGAACTGAGGTGAAAAGAAAGTTTGGAAATTTCTTGGATCAAGCAAATTAATTATTTGGTATCGGGTCTTCCAAGAATGCCCATTTAAAATGCATTAAAGAGATGAATGTATTTTAAGAGCCAGTAGTCTGCAGTTCTTCTTTCACAAAAAAGTGTCTTGCAGTCAGCAACAGAAGTTGTCCACACAGAAGATCAGCAGGGTAAGGTCTGACATCTAAGGGAAACCTCCACTGCAGCACAGTTCCTTAAATGCTCAGAGTAGCACCCGGTCACACTTGAAACAGCCGAGCTGGCAGAAAACACATCTACAATGATCTCCCTCCAGAACTTTTAGGTTAAAGTTTATCTGAGGGGACACTGTAATGTAGCAGTACGTCTCTTTTACAACTAACGAGGGAGGTATGATTGAATAGCAATAATGCATTCTTGCACACATCAAAATGGAATAAGAAGTGTGTTAGTCACCTACAGGGATTACTAAAGAGACCAAATTCTACTAGTAAGACAATACATGGCCAGAGTGGACTTGGTGGACCCCTCTCCTACTGCAAAACGTGACTTTCTACTGAGAAAAGGGACCTGCAAGCTTTCCTTGTGGGATGAGCTGGAGGAGGCTGAAGGGGAGCCATGCAGGAGATGTCAGCATCCTCTCATCATCTGCTTGTGTCCAGAGGGAAAGAGCTCCCCAGGACAGTTGTAAGCACCATCCTTTGCACTACATCAGACACAACTCTGTGCCCGAGAAGCTGAGGACCTCGAAGCATGTGGCCCTAACTCCTGCTGATCTTTGTGGGGCTCCCTAAGTAATCCACAAGCACAGGAGTAACCATACCTCCCTGTGAGGGAGAGGGTGAGCAATTGTCAGTGAGAAAAGCCTCACTGATGTTTCCTATCTGTTCTACTCAGACCCAAATTCATGACTGTTTTAATTCCTGTGATAAACAAAATGAGGTATCCTTCTGTATAGTAAAAACATAACAAGTGGTATAAAAATAACAATAAAAATCTAAATTAAACATCGGAATTGGCATGAAATTTCAAGCTTGAACGACTTCAAGATATACATATATACAGGCACAGCCACAAACCCAGTTACTGAGATGAATAGCCGCATGTAGCAGAATGTTGAAGTTACAGCACAGTGTTTCAAAAAGGACAGATGGGGAATATCAGTCTATTTCTAGTCTGTATGCCTGTGAACATCGACTGTCAGCGCCATGTTTCAGTGAGTGTGGATGCAAGCCACATGGCAGGCAACCATTTTTGCAGGATCAGGGTCTGTGATGTTTCCCACAAGGTTTTGCATTATTGCAGTAAATAATTTCAAGAATGCTCACTGTTTAAATACCAAAACACAAGTTGCCACCTAAGAACATTAAATAATGAGGGTGAAATAAGTAGAAGCCAAAGTCAATGTCTTTCTTTGAGCAGTTCTTCTTATTACAAAACCAGTGGTGAATAAACAAGAGACCATATCCCATTCCTTCAAAATCACTGTAGCTTGAAATTCTACAGTAAAAACTTGCAAGTTTTAGTTTTGATCTGCTTTGTCATTGTTGTTCTTAATGACACTAACGGGCAAGAAGTTTATTTTCATAATACTTTTGAAAAGGGATAGGTCTCTCTAAAGTGGCAGTGTGCCCTTTAGAAAAATAAAAACAGGCACAGTGTACTTGTGACTTGATAGAAATAAGCATACGGCATTCTGTTAAACGCTGTTGGCAAATATATATGCTGGAGTCATAAATAAATACACACAGGTAAATGAAGCAGTATGTAGATGTGTAAAAGTATTACTTGGAGTAACTCTTTTAAACTAAATGACCACGTGCAATATAGACATTCATATTTAACTCTGATCAGTGCTATACACTTGAATATTTTTTAAATCTTCAGAGGTTATTAAATACCTTATGTCTGAGTTCCTTCAACAAAGATCCAATAGAAGGATATCTGATTTGAGATTGCAGTCTACTCAGTTTTCTTGT
Organism: Pandion haliaetus; assembly: GCA_013401275.1. Taxonomy (NCBI): domain Eukaryota; kingdom Metazoa; phylum Chordata; class Aves; order Accipitriformes; family Pandionidae; genus Pandion; species Pandion haliaetus. The sequence continues at coordinate 19,145 of VYZV01044891.1, read as the reverse complement.
TTTACCCAGTCCATAACATAGGGAAGAACTCTATCGTATGCCTGGACTGGGCTACAAACAAACTAAAATATCATAATGCAACAACGATCTGAGTGATACAGGCTAAGAATTTCTTGTGCACAAGGCTGAACAGATTTTTGCTGTCAGATAACCATAAACAAATTGAAATAACAAAACAACTGGCATCAACAGTACATTAAAGTGTGATCAGAGATATTCAGCTGAGCTCTACACAGCCTAGTCCTGGGAATAGTCTTGCTGCCTTACTGTGGTACTCAGATTTCTACAGCTGGCAGTAGAATGACTGATGAACCATGAAAAAAGATGTATGATGTGTGTATATGAAAAAAGAAATTATGACTGATCTTAAAATGCATTGGCAAACCTTCACGTTCAAATATTTAAATACATTGTGCTTTGCAGTAGGGGGGAGTTGAGACTTTTGAGGCCAAAATAAGATACTTTTTGGCACATGTTTATCTGATTTGATATTTTTCTAAGAATGCCCAAAGTATCATGAGCTAGCTATGCTTCCAACACACAGAAGTTCAAAACATGGTTAAACTCACTCCTTGAAGATTTGGAAAATCTTGTTTTGAAAAAAACCCAAGACTTCTATCAAGTCACAATCATAAAATCAGGCATAAAACAAATAGGTCATGGGAATGCCTTCATTCTGGTCAAGGATATAAGGGTTAAATCCACGTATTTGTAAGATGATTGAGAAAACCTACTGGAAGCATGATCAACCCAAGGCCGCCACCACAGCTTTTTTTTGCCCTTGGCTTTCTCTTTGTCTGCTTCTCCTAAAATAAAATATGTCCAAATATTAATTTTACAAAATGAGAAACATATTTCTTACACTGATTAGTCATTTTTAATTTCTCTCAAAAGAGCTAAAATTTCATGAGCATATCAGATGTTAGATCTACTGAATACATTCAATATTAAAATCATTCAGAAGCATGACCACTAAGCAGAAATACTCTGGTTTATGCAGCAGTTAAAACAGCATTCTACTCTAAAACAGCTAAAAAGTTCAGGTTTGTTTTTTAAAACATACTGTCGCAGTTGAGTGTAATTTCAAGAGGAAAATATTTTTCCTCCTCTCAAATCTCCTTACATTTCAGGCTCCAAAAAGTTTAAACCCAGTAAGTGCTGATCCCAAGTCAGTGCTAGAAATGTGGCACTGGATAGGTATCATTTTATCTGTTCCCATGTTTTAAACCACATTTAAAAGTACGCAAATATTTCAGTGACTAAAAAAACCTCACAGTATCCAGAAAATGTTGCCGGAAAAATGTGACTGCTACCTATTTGTAACACTGTGGTTTATATATATCATGACTTTGTTCAAAACAAACTTCTGCTGCTATTCAGCTCTTTGTCCGCAACTGAAAATTAACCAAAAGTAACCTTACAGAAAACCATTTTCTCTAAACCTTCTTGCAGTACAAAATCCCAGGTTTTTTTGGCTGAATCAAGCTCCAAACTGCTACTCAGCTAACAACCTTGTTACATGATGACAGTTTTGAGGAACAATTTATTGTTTGTCCAACTGTTAGGTCTTTAGCGCTCAACCACAATTACGGTACGGGAATAGCTAATGGTACCTTCATCATCTTCTTCAGAAACCTTCCGAACCTCCGGCCCCTCTGAGGACTCCTGGGTCATGCTTAGCATCCTCTCTTTACCCTTTTTGTATTTTTGCTGCCTGGCTTTGATGCGATCCATTCTAGCAAAAGGAAGAATCTTATTAGATTGACGTCTTCACCCTTTCTGACCCATCCTGAAAAACAATCCATTCACACCCATGCACACCAACATTTCTAAAGGAAATATCCATTCCACACTGTCATTAAGCCTGCACTTAAACATAAGGAGTTAAATGGCTCTAGAGGGACTGGCTGGAAGGGTCAAGCCTAGATGTTTGTCCACTGGTCAGTGAGAGCTGGGGTAAATGCTATCACATGACTGTTTTACCTACTCCCCCTCAACTATCTTTTATCATTTAAAAAGGAAAGAATTGCTGTCAGGAGCTACAACACAGCAAATGAAGCTCTGAGAAAAATGGACTTCTGCCTAATGCAGTGGTTTTCCTGAAACTTGCCACTCTGAACCAGGGATGTGGCTGTTCCTGCACTATATTTGCTACATCTTCACCCCTTAAGCTCATCTGTCCCATGTATCTGGAAATACAGAAGACTTAAACTGGTTCAGTTTTGTCCAGATGTACGCAAGCCTTCAATTCTCCTTCTTGCAATCCTGTAGAGATAGCACAATGTGCTCTTTTAAGACTTCTGTGTTCTCACAGTTTGAAAAATGGTAGTAAAAACCCTGAAATCAACAGGAGTAAGTTCTTGTAATACAACTAGATAAGAAGCAAATGATCCATTAACTTCAGTGATCAAAACGCACTTAAATACATTTATTAATCTGTCCATTTGTTAGAGAAGAACCACCCACTAGAGAGGAAAAAACTCTTTCATCTCAGCTAGTTGCTATTATTCAATAGATAATTAGATTTTTTTCCTTGTATCATTCATCTGCAGCTGAAGTGATGCTATGTCAGTCAGGACAACTTGGTTGTTCAAAACTGCTGGCCATGCTCTTCATCCTAACCAGCCTAAACTGTATGAAGTACTGATGCACGTTATTGAATGAAATAAAACAAGCACCCTCTAATGTTGAAGTCAGACATCCTGCAAATACAAACTAGCAATTTTTAGAGAAACATAGATCAGCTTTGGTGTTATTGCAAGCAGTATCATCTCCTTGATCTTAAACTCTGCAGAACTAACAGAAAAGAATGATTTCCAGGACAGGCACGTCCTATCAATTAGGATAAGACTGACTCAAGCGCAGAGCAGCGCCAGCAACAGCCCTATACACCATAGGGAGGGAAACCCCAGGCATGCGGGTAGGGAGCCCGGTCGCTGCAGCCTGCTGATGCTTCATCAGTTATGCAGACGTGGAAAAAGCTGCCAGGCGTGGGCTTTGACATCTGGTTGGGAAGCAGTTACGGCTTTTCATGCATGGTGGTGGAGGAGCTTTGAAAGCTTTTTGCAGTTAGTAAAGAAGCATGCTGGCTGCACCCAACAGAAACCAGAGTGGCTTATTGGCTGTATAAAGAGAAAGTATCTCCAGGTCAGTTAAACTGAATGCAAATATCTTCAGTGAATGTAAACATATGTATTTTGCACTCAAGCGCTAGCAGAAGAACCATAAATGAAGTGGAAGGACCAGGCATCCAGCAAATTTTACCAGGAATACAGATACACAGAACAAAATCCTAATAATGGTGAAGTCAATGAGAATATTGTCATCCATTGCAGCAGGGCCAGGATGCTACTCAGCCTCCTTAGCCCATAGTGATTTCAGGCTATTTGGGTGGCTCTTAACTACAGCTTCCCTAACTAGGCCCCTTGCTGTTCCAGTTTCTGTTTGGTTTGTTTTTTTTTTTTAAATCCAGTTCCTGTGTCTCAGTCTCCTATTTTTTAACTACCTAGGCTTGCACTTTCAAGTGAGACAGGGTTAATGTGGCACTTCTGATTAGTAATCTGCCTACCCTTTTCATGAGTTTCATTGGGGATTTGCATTTGACCGCCCCCTTCTGAGAGATGGGGAAAGACAAATTAAGAGAACAGTAGGATAATTAGTGGAGGGAAAGAAAGAGGAAAAAAGACAGATTTTTTTCCCCCATATTTCATCTGGATTGCATGCATTCATACTACACAAAATAGGATAACCCACAACTACAATTGAGCTGGACCTCTAACAGAGAAAAAACATAGCACAGATACAGATCATCTCTTAAACAGAAGACTGTATGGTCATGTTGCTATGATACTCAGGTGTGGAACAGTTAACAGCTGATCTTCTTAACCTGTCATCATTGGATTTCTAAGGTTTAGAATAACCCTCAGAATTAGCAGGAGGGTTCACATCTTCTCTCTTGATTTGGAATGGAATTGGAAACAGATGTTTCCATTACAATTTCAGGCTCACCAAGGAGCTGGTAAGTCAGTACATTCCACTTCAATTCCTTATGTTAACCTCACAACCTTTGGTCCTATAAATGTAATTCTAAGTTTAAATGAAAGTTTAGATTCTGCCGTATGTTGTCTTTTTGGAAAAGATAACTCTAAAACTACATAATATTGGAATACCTAAGATCTCTGAATGCCCAGGGAGTAATTTTTGTAATTGTGAAATCATACTTCAAAACTCAATCAGCATTTCTGTAAAAGAAGGTGGTAGATAAATACCAACAATCAGTGAAATACATGGGCATATATGTGTGTATATATATATATATAAAAATACATTAAATACATACTGTCTTTTCAGTTGATCCATTGATTTTTTTTCCTCTTCAATTCTTGCCTTTACAGCCTTGACAATTGTAGCCTGGAAAAGCTCAGCACCCCTACAGCAGAAAAGGGGGCAGAAGAAAGGAAAAAAGGAAAGGAAACATTAAATGTTTTTAAGTTCCTTTATGCCAGCTAATCACAGAGAAGTCTGTGTTCCCTCTGTACACGACCTCATCTGCACAAAACAAAACTAATCCGAGGCCTGAAAGAAATAATAAATTATTCCAGAATACTAATCTGTTTATAGTCAATCATTTCAAGATCTGGGGCCAAACACTGTGATCCCTACTCAGCCTGGACGTTCCTCTAGCAGCTGTTCAAGGACTTCCATTTCCAGTCCTCAAGGACGCAGAACACGGGTGGGTTCAAGGCCAAGTTAAGACTTCTTGCACACCTCCAGGATTTGGTCTTTATAGTCATGTCAGTGCTACAATCACCTTGTCCCTCTGCCTCAGTCCCCTGGAAGTTGTGAATAAAGTCCAGCTTTATCCAGGGCCATGATGAGCTCAGCTTCACTTTTACCCTCTGAACGCTACAGTGCTTTCAATCTGATGACACGTATCCTTGAGTAAGTTTCTGGTGTGCTGAAAGAATACGGCTTCTAACGCCATTTCATTAGAAATGTAATTGACTCATTGATTTGGATGTCCAGAACACACATCTTGGCTATTCTTCATTATTCACTCATCAGCTCTTGAAGACTCTCAAAGAGCCTCAAAGTCTCTCTCAAAGAAGTAACACAGATTTAAAGCCTTTCTTTTGTCATGAATTCAGTAAGAAAAGCTATAGTTACAGAAGTCTACTTCAATTAATTTTTCAACCATGTTTTCTGTGCGATTAATCATTCTTCCATGTAATACGCAGGATAGCCACAACTACATTTTTTTAAAAGAATACAATCAAGACTGGAATACAATCATTATTGTTCCCAAGTATGGTAAAGTACAACAAAGAAGGACGTGTTCTCCTTAGCAACTTGATCACTCCTGCATTCTTAGGGATTACTGAAAACTCTCACTGGATCCTCATCGCTATTGTTTGAATCACAATTTAATCTTATTTAGGTGAGGTATTTGTTTTTCACAATATTAACTTTAACTAGAAGATGGGCTCCGACCATGCCATCTGAATTCCAACCTGACCTTCTCCATTGTCCATGTAAAGCCAAAGCTTGGATTTTAGCAAGGCAAGCAGCTAACTAAAAAAATTAATTCTATCACTATATTTATATTACCCTCCTTCCTGTAGTATCTTGGCACTTCCTAGTCATTACTACATTTATCTTTACAAAGCTCCTGACATAGGCCAGCATGTCTCCACTTCTGCTGCTGGAGAACTCAAGCATGGGGTAGGTTCAGTAACTTTCCAAAAGACACGAAGCTGGAAGTAGGAACCAAATCTGTTTCTTTCAGCCCAGCCCAGCACCTTTTATACGAGCCTGCTCTCTCCTGGATGCAAACTTTTCAATTTAAAAGGCATTTGGATACTCATGATTTTGCTTTGTGCTGTTTTCACTGTGAACACAGCATACAAAAAAAGCTACAACAAGGTGGTATCCAGCGATCTTGGGCATCAGCAGTGAAATTCACTCCAGAGCAAAAGTCTGAAGGACAATATGGGATGGAGTTATAAATCTTTTGGCAGCCCTCTTTACAGTGGTGAATTTTGTTCAGGATGTGCAGATAAACATGTCCCCTTTTTAAAGTAATCCCTGGAGGAGGAAGAAGATGAAGATAAAAAATACTTCCTTTCAGGTCATGCAAGACAAATTTTGGCCTCAAACACAGACAGAAATCAATGTCCATATGTTTTTCAGGAAAAAAGAAAAATGCCACAATACCTTTAATCCAGTATTGACAAAAGTAATTCCTTAGAAATCTTACTGAAATTAAAACCAGAATTTTATTCCTGATCTGCTTTCTTATTAAAAACCAGATGAATGGTTGTGCTAGTGATAGCTGTGAGCGGATGCTTGTGGGAAAGTGTAAGTAACAGGTCCAAAGAGGGTGCTACTTCCTTGACACAGCTAGTCAGTGTTCAGTGATGTGATACTTCCCGACTGTCTTCCCGATGGTCTTCCTAAGCCAGATGTCATAACTTTCCTGTATTTTTCCTCAAGTAACGTTTTTGGAGTCATGATTTGTAAGGCCCATTGTCTCAAACAGGCTCTGATAGCACAGTGTTTTCTTTCTAAGGCTTAGAAACTCTGGCATTCGCTCTCATACATATTGATGTGGAGAGAATGCTGCAACACATACCAACTTTCACAGGTTTTAATAAGGGCTGTGAGAGCAGCAGATGGTGTTTGGTAGGAAAGATGGTTTAATTTCTATCAGGTTCTCAACTGATTTGTTTTCTCATGTGTGCTTTGCCAGAGTTGGGTTTGCAGTTATGAATTTAGTATGGATTGTTTAAACAAATGTTAAAGGACTATTTTGGTACTATCTATTAAACAAGTAAGTACCGTAGCCATGAGAGATTTGAGCTGTTTCACTTATTTTTTTAAAACTTTATGTTACCTTGATGCTAGGATCTGAGAAGCTTTTATATCTGCAACGACATGCAGGAAGTAGTAACTCATGAAGACTCTCCTTTGCAGCAGCAGAAAAGCAAAACATATACTGTCCCAAATGATTCCTGCTTCTCCACTGGGCAGTTTACAATCTAGATTGTTCGTTGCTGGAAAAAGACACCATCAGCATAAGGACTGTTAAGTATTCTTTTATAATGTTTAATCAATTAAATAATCTTAGCCTTTAAAATTATTTGAATTGAGGTAACTTAATTAGATTTTTCTTAAGAAACCTGACATGCATTTCCATTTCAAGTACACCATATTTTCTTTTACAGCAAACTGGAAAGTTTCCAACAGTGTGATATCCCATGAAAATTGAGAATTCACCAAAAATGAGCCATTTGCAAACAAATTCACCCTATCCTAATAAGTACTTGAAAACAAAGAATGGGAAAAAAGT
>VYZV01044890.1:63819-101744 GCA_013401275.1 Pandion haliaetus | reverse complement strand
AAGTTAAAGCATGTTATTAAGGGCATTGTCCAAATGCCTCTTAAACACTGACAGGCTTGAGGCCTCTCTAGGAAGCCAGTTCCAGTGTTTAACCACCTTCTCGGTAAAGAAATGCTTCCTAATGTCCAGGGAGAAGACTCCTATGATGGGTATTGCAGGCAGTAACAAGGTTACAGTTGGTGTGGTCTATGTCTGCAACAGCTAGCTTCTACAGTGGAATTCTCTGAATTTCCCACAGAAAGAATAATAATAAAAAAAGGATATTTTCTTATTTGGTTATTTTAAAAAAATAAAAATCTGTCTTTATGCAAATTAGAAATGATTTTAAAAAAAAAAAAAATTCCCATTTGCCAAGGGAGTTTATTGTGAAAGAAATTAAATGAATCCATATGTTTGGTTTAGTCACAAGAAGTAAAATATATACGTAAAATTAATTTGACTTTTTTAAATAGGAAAGGAATTGTGTTACAGTTCGAGTGTTTAGTTTTCTGTCTAGGAAAATCTGTTCATTTGACTAGATGTGGCCTAGTAGTCAGAAGATGCTAAAACATTGATCCTTCCCCATTAATGACCTCATTAGTACTTCTGACTAAATTTCTTTTTATAATTTATTAGTGCAACGCTGCTGTACAATAGGCTTTGCTGACGCCAGCTTGCGACTTCAGTTAAAAGCATTTTTTAAAAATAATTATTTTCCGAGTTTTCAATTAAATACTGTGCCTAGAAAGCCTGAAGTGTAATCTAGTAAAAATAGGCAACGACTTGTTATACTAAAGGACTTTTGTAAACAAGGTCATGAAATCAGATGCACAGGAATACAACAGGATTTCTGTGAATCTTCTTTGGTAACCAGGATTTTATTATTAATTTATATAAATGTATGCATTTATATGAACCTGTCTTCCTATGGAGGCCGTAAACCTGCCTCTTTTTCATTACAAATACATAAGCATTTTTAGCTGATTTCAGTGCTGCTGGGGAAGAAGTTTATATGAACCAAGCAGTATCTCATGTGTAACCTTTTTCCTACACAGCTCTCAGCACAGCTGCTTATATGACATTTTGTAATGTCACAGGAGTCAATTGTTCTTTTTTAAAAATGATAATCAGGATGACTTCTAATCTCAGCCCCCTGCATACATTCATACATTTACATTATTTCCATCTGCTGTTATGGTCCATTCTCGATTCTAAGGCAATAACGTGATATTTCTCAGTAATGTTGCAAGAACAGTAGTAAAGAGATTGCACTGTAGTTTAATTTGGGCTTCCTGATGCTCATTTTGCACACTTTACACACACAAACCTCCTGCTAAAGTCAGGAGAAGTTTGAATGCCTGAGGAATGCAAATTAGACATTTTGTCTGTGTGCAGCAAGTGGAGCTTGACCACTGAGTGACAGCTCCAGCACACTGGATGCCGTTTCCTCATTAGCAGTTTGTGATTGTGTTTTACATTTACAGATATTTTGTATGGGTTGTTCTTCTCCTGATTGAATTATATACACTGGGACACATTGGACAGTTCAGGAATGAACAAAGAAGGGAAACAACCATTTCGTATGCTCAATGTTTTTCATAATGAATGTACTGGGGATTATATGGAGATTACCCCTAAGAAAAGTCTCCTATAAATACCTGAAGCAAGACACTAACGCTGTGCGTTAAGCTGCTGGGCCTCCTATGGAATCAGGTCTTCGAAGTAAAAAAAAAAATCCAGATCTTCAATAAATGTATCACGTTCATATTAATAACTTACAGCAATAAAAATTCATGCTCTTGCACTTTCTCAGCTTGTGCATTACAATGAACCATTTGCATAATTAAAAATTCTCTGAGGTCTTTAAATGCCTAATTTTCTAATATTTTTAAAGTCAACCTATAATTTTTAGTATTTACGCAAAGCAAAAAATAAAAATCAGAACTGTAAAATTGTAACTGGATCATGTAATTGTAGCACCTTTATGAAAAAAATAATTAACATAGTATCAAATTATCAATTTAAACTCTTAACTCTTATGTAAAACCAATTCTGAAGTTAAGGAAAATAGGTAGGCAAGAATAAAAAGAAAAGAAAAAGTGGAAAGCGGACAATCCAACTCACAGAGCCAATTCCTGCAATGGAAGGTGCTTCTAAAAATAGAGCCATAGGGCTCTGTCTCGTGGACTGGTTTTGCTGCTTCATCCTGCAAAATCCCTCTTCTTCACTATGTCTGCTCTCATAACCAAGACACTGTTAAAGCTTCTGGGGATGAGTGAGATGATTTTAGAATCAGATCTACAGCCTACTTCCATCCAGACAGTGCCTCCCTAAAGAGGCCCCTTTTAGGAAGAACTAGTCAACAGTATTTGTTCTTGGAGCATCCCTCCTATGAGGAGACTCTGAGACTGCTATGACTGCGCAGAGAAGGCTCAGAGGGGACCCCATCAATGTATATACAAACCTGAAGATACCTAGATACAAATAAGATGGAGCCAGGCTCTTTTCAGTGGTGCCCAGTGACAGGACCAAAGGCAATGTGCACAAACTGAAACACAGGAGGTTCCCTCTTTTACTCTCAGGGTGACTGAACTCGGCACAGATTTCCCAGAGAGGTTATGGAGTCTCCTTCCTTGGAGATAGCTGAAAGCCATCTGGACATGGTCCTGGGCAACCAGCTTGAGGTGGCCCTGCCTGAGCAGGGGGGGCTGGATCTGGTGACCAGAGGTCCCTTCCAGTGTCAGCCATTCTGTGACTGATTTTGTGATTCAGCAAGTTCAATCCATTTGATCTGATGATCTCAACTAGCACAGGACTACAGCTTTCATACATACTGGGACAAGAAGCCCCTAGAATTTACAAATATTTTTGAAGGTGTTTTGGGAAAAAATAAAAGCTATCAAGGAAAAACCCATTTTAATTTTCCAGCCAGAACCACAGGAGAAAATATTGAGCTTGTCATAAGATTCCATATGACATTATCGGATCATGTTATTCAGCCTTAAGTCCTTTTGCAAATTTTTATTTTAGAAGTGAAAACACTTACAGGTTGATAAATATTCCAATGCCCCACAAATCAATATATTAACTCTAGAGAATAGCTTTGAAAACAACACATTTCACTAAACCAAGTCCCATAATTGTGCTTCCAAAATAAAAAATGTAGCAACAACTTACAAAAATATGGACACTGTAATGAGTAATCAGGTGGACAAGATGCAGAGGTGACATGGTTTAACCCCAGCCAGCAACTAAGCCCCACACAGTCCAGTGTGATGAGGGAGAGAATCAGAAGAGGAAAAGTGAGAAAACTCATGGGTTGAGATAAAGACAGTTTAATAGGTAAAGCAAAACGCTGTGCATGCAAGCAAATCAGAGCAAGGAATTCATTCACCACTTCCCATCGGCAGGCAGGTGTTCAGCCATCTCCAGGGAAGCAGGGCTCCATCACGCATAACACTTACTTGGGAAGACAAACACCACCACTCCGAATGTCGTCCCGTTCCCCCCTTCTTCTTCCGCTCAGCTTTATATGCTGAGCATGACGTCCTATGGTCTGGAATATCCTTTTGGTCAGTTGGGGTCAGCTGTCCCAGCTGTGTCCCCTCCCAACAACTTGTGCACCCCCAGCCTCCTCGCTGGTGGGCTGGGGTGAGAAGCAGAAAAGGCCTTGATGCTGTGTAAGCACTGCTCAGCAGTAACAAAAAACATCCCTGTGTTATCAACACTGTTTTCAGCACACATGCAAAACATAGCCCCATACCAGCTACTGTGAAGAAAATTCTATCCCAGCTAAAATCAGCACAAGATGTCAGTTTTTTGGAACTGTAGGTACAAATACTGAAGTGCAATAAACTATCCTGATCAAAATCATTGTAACTTCTGCAGAACTGTGTATTTGTAAAATTTTTAACCAATCCATTATAATTTGACAGATTTTAGTATTTTAAAAAGGAAGACTCACTGATCTATGCAAAATGTATTTTTGAATAAGAATATGAAAGTCTAAGTGCCTCATAACTTTCTCCAGTACCTAAATCCAAAGTTCAGGTGCTCAAATCTACTTTAAACTACTGCATAAATATTCACTTAATTCTTATAGTGCATTATTGCCAGCCAGTAGACTGCTGTGTTTCCTTATGTGAGGAAAAAAAAAAAAAGAATATATTAATACATTCTGCAATATACAAGTGCATCAAGAGCAAGAGTGTAAGGCCTGTACCATACTGAGAAAAGGGCACTTAAATAATTCTTGTGATCTGTACATTTCAGAAGTGGGAATACTACTGAAAATATTTTGGTAAACTCTCTTAGCAGAATCATGAATGACAACAGCAAATACAATAATGACTAAGGAAGTGTGACCTAATGACAGGTGATGAAAAACAATAATGTCCAGCTGAAATATTTGTAATATATTTGTAAGACAAAATGAAACAAAACAAAACAAACCAAAACCGATACCATTGCTGTGTAACAGGAGTGTACAGATTCAAGTTAGTCAAAACAAGTATCAGAACACAGAAAGAAAAGCTGTACTGTAAATAAAACAATCATATAAATAGAGTAGAAAACTATACATGGAGTATGCAAAAACTAATGATGGTAAAGTGTCAAAATGTAAAAACAGTTCAGGTTTTAAGAAAAATTTAGAAAGAACGCAGCACACTATTGCTGCCCATAAATACAGCAGGAAAGAAAGGACCCGCTTTTCCTCAAGTGGGAAGAATTACTTAAGTGAAGAACTAAAGTGGGATAGAAGCTGGTGGGTATAAACTGGCCACAGACAAAGATTTTCTGGACAACAGGAAAATGTTAACTATTTTTAAAATAAATTTTTACAAACTGATCATATGAAAATGCTATTCATAATAGCAAAAGTAAGTTGGTTCACAAGTTCCTTTAAAGTCATATTCCTCCACAATTTGTTGACTAACAAAACCAGGATGAAACTGCAGAAACTAGCATAGTACACTCAGGTTATACTTTTTCATTTTCTTAAGGAAGGCTTTATTATAGCAGCAATTTAGTTTTGGACTTACTTGTCTCAGACATCACTGAAATGTCACAACATATTTGAAAAGAGGTCTAAACCACTAAAAAGGTCACTTTTTAATGGAGTAGACTACCTGGAGAGGCAGAAAACATGTTTCAGGAAGGAAGAATTGTGAGAAGGCACTCTTGAGTTAGTCCAGGTACAGATAACTAAGATGCTAAGCATATCTGGAGTACAGCTATGCTCTTAATAAGTAGGTGTCTAAATCCTGCAGGAGCACAGCATTTCATCTTACAATCCGGAATGCAAACCTTCCATTCTTTACCATCTAAATAGAATCAATGCTGCTGTCAGTTAATTGAACTACTACAGAAGCAGGGACAGTAAATGGAATGATCATTGCTCTAGTCCAAGTTGATAAGGCTTGATGTTCAAGGGAAAGTTAAATAAAGAATACAGGAAGAATAGGCTGCAACATTTATATATGAAGTTATACAAAAAGCTGGATTGGAATAGTGTTGTTTTTCTTTGTCAGTATGTCTGGAGAAAATATTTTTTTTTTTAAAAAGTAAGTTATTAGATTTACTGCCTTAAAAAACCCCAAGTACTTCCCAAAATATTGTCAAAACCTGAGCAAAATTGTAATAAAATAAATGTCTAAGTAAATGTCTAACATTCTTTTGTTTCTAGTGGAAATTTCATAAATAATATGTGACTACGATAGCAGAAAGAATTGGAGTAATGATTTCTATTGAGTTGTGTGTTGATTATTGAAAGGTATGTAGGCCTGACTGTTTTTAAGTCTGTTTTGTTTTGCTTATCATTATGCCAGTATAAATTTTAAATAAAATAAGTTACGTGTTAAGTTGTGTGATAAGTCAGTAATTTTAACTGTGAAGCGTAATCTATATCTAAAATCTCCAGGTGATATACTATAGTTTGCTAGTATCTTAAATTAAGCCTTGCACATAGCCATACTGCTATAATATATACTTTTATGGAAATACCAGTGGTATGGCTTCTGCCCGTATGTTGCACTGAAGGCCACCTCATTTGCAGAGGTGGTATACCACAGGTAGCTGAAATACGCTTTTAATGCATATTTCACTTGGTTGTAAATTTTCACTTAGTTGTAAATTCAAGGCCTGTGAAGGCCAGTGTCATGAGAAATTCCTTTTAGGTTTGAGTCCAGACTTTTTGAACGGGTATTGTTGAAGTGATTTTAAATAGGCATCCTGTTGTACTTCAGTACATAGATATGTCAAGATAAATGTCTTCAGAGCAGGAAATATGAATTGGAAATTATTCCACACAAGATTGCCAGCTACAGTCTGTAGCCTAGATGCCAAGAGACTACTGATTCAGTGGTATGAAAAAAAAAAAAAAGAATTCATTTGAGACCATTGGATTAAATTGTGACCAAGTATCTGGAAACTAGTTGACCTCATGAATAATATGAATTGATCATTTCCTTCCTATGTGGTGTTACTTTTTCCCATATCTTATTAATAAAAAAAAATACATTGATGGAATCTGAAAATGTCTGGGAAAAAGCCAAAATTACATCATTCTTCCTGAAAAAGAGATTTGCACAAGTCAGTAATTTTATTACTTGCTAACACCCAATGAATCTGCCCGTTGCCTCATTCATCAGCAGCACATAACCTCTTTTCAAATTGCATTTGAAAGTTATTGCAAAAAAACCATTTTGTTAATTCCTTAAAGCCTCCTTGGATCTCAGCTGCATGTATTTAAACCATTTATTTAATTTCAAACTTGTCTACAAAAAACAACTAAAGGTGGACACTTGCTCATCAATTTCAACGGCAAAGAGAATGAAAAGGATATGTTTCAATTCTTTCATGAAATGAAGACAGTAAAATTATACCCTGATTTATAAGTGTAAATGCTATTGTCATGGTGTTATGTTCTCTGTTACACACATATTTTCACTCTTTATGAGGAACTTTTCATGTAGCAATTACAGGATAAGGTTCTGTGTGATTTATAATGCAGAAGATTAAATCAAATACCATAATACCTTAGAGGTTTCAGAGCCTCAGATATTCAAATCTGTTAGACTGTATCAAAATCTCATTAGGTAATCCATAAACTTACAAAAGGTTGTAAAACTTACAAAACTCTTAGCAAAAGGTGAATGTTATGTGACTAAGTACTAGATATGATATGGTATGAGTTTTTTTTTCCTTTTTGGGGTCTAATTTATTTGTCAATAAATGTATCTTCATTCACATTAAAAGTACTTTCAAAATTTAATTAAAATTCCCCTAATAGTTTCCAATGCAGCAGAGGAATTATTTGGTTTTGTTTTCTTTTTTTTTTCCTAGAAAAAGTTAGCTAATAGAGAAAGAGGCCTTGTACAGTTCCCTTTATAGCAAAAACCAATGAAGGAATCAGGATTTTATGTGATTTTAACCCCAGGCATTCCTCTTTTACTGCAATTCCTTACACAATATTAGAGTTTTTAGCTGATGCCTGGAATTCTTCAAATCTTACTTTTTTTGCTTTACTGAAAAGATTTTCAATGCTTATTTTGAATAATTTTTCACATACCTTGCCATTGAATGCAATAACCATTCAGAATTTGATCACGTTATTCAATGTGTAAGCAACTTGAAAAAGATAGGTTTAAAGTTCATTGACTTAAAAGAAACCAAGAGAGAAATTAAGAAAAGATTCCTAAAGTGAATCTTTTAGCAGCTATTTTGATCAAGGACTGTGTGTCTACATAGCGAATAGTGAATATTACTGGCCAAATGGTTGAGGGGCTTCCTGTTCTGAGTTACCACTAATAAAGGAAGTGATATATGGGATTAATAGTCAAGAAATAAAATACAGACTTTGAGAGAGAATTAAATATCTTCAGAGCGTATTTTGAATCTTACGTAGTAACTATTGCAATTGACTAGCAATTGCAATCACGTGTTTGGTTTTTTTTAATACTAAAAGCCAATATGCCGAACAAATAGTTTCCTGGAGACATTCTGTTTTGTCTCACTCCATTACTTAGTTTCCCGCTCAATGTTCAGCTTCTCCTACTGAGTCATTAATTGCCCAAGGTGTAGACAGTCTCCTATAGAAATAAATTAGTTTGACTTATTTTTCCACTCGATTTTATTTCTCTTCTTTGCTGTTATAAGGTAGCAATTGAAAAGATCTTTTAAAAACCTAAAAGGTTAATCTCCAATGTTTAGTTATTTCACACTTATGCTTCACAGTAAATTAAATTATTTAATTTCAAGAGATTATATTACTGAATAAAACAGAGATTGAAGGTCTGTTTACGAACAATGTGTAAGCAATAACATTACGCAAACAATAATTAGAAACAATTCATAAAGTTGTGCCAACTAAGCAATGTTCTGTGTACTCTAACCTCATTTTCTCATATAAAAATTGATTAAATAAGCAAACTATAAGTTGGATTCTGGGAACCCAACATTATAAGGACATCTGCCCCTTCCTTCTTATTAACATTGAACTTCTCAGAAGCAAGAAAAGAGTGGTATTTAAGCTTGTGTATAACTTTAAGCATTTTAAGTATTCTCACTTGTTCCTCTGGATTTCTTTCATTCTGTGTCTAAATAGTATTTTTTTCCCAGAGAGATCTGGAAACAGAAAAGTATTCAAACAAATGCCTGTTTGCATAGACACCATGCATTGGAGGAAAGGTCACAGGATTTGTCAATTCAAGCTTCAGTCAAGCAGAAAGTTCTCAGTTGTGCACAAGCAAATTTTTTTTTTTTTTTTGGTCACGTATAATACACTACCAGTTGAAGTCAATGACTTCAGAAAATCCTTTAAATAAGGATAAGGACATATTTAAGGTCCTTTAATATCTGTAGGCATTATTCCTTTATGTCTCATGTTAGATTGTCTGCAAGAACTTAAATACTGGTTTTAAAAACATGGATAGCTTTTGAGTAACAAGTAGACTTATGCCAGCCCACCTTTTGTTCAAATTGGTGGTATTATAATCAAAGACTAGAAAACAAAACCAAAATCTTTCAGTCGTTATAAAACAGAATTATGCTCTACACCACTGAAAATGTATAAAACTAA
Source organism: Pandion haliaetus (assembly GCA_013401275.1). Lineage (NCBI taxonomy): Eukaryota > Metazoa > Chordata > Aves > Accipitriformes > Pandionidae > Pandion > Pandion haliaetus. Next base: position 92,686 of record VYZV01044890.1, on the reverse strand, counting down.
TGCACATTTTTTTAAAAAATAAGACCTGATTGCAGAAAATTCCAACATAAAACTGGGGGTAACTAGTACTAGTTTCTGGAGGCTTTCAGTTCATAGAATCATAGAATCATAGAACAGCCCAGGTTGGAAGGGACCTCAAAAATCCTCTGGTCCAACGTTTCACAGGAAAGGGACCCTAGATAAGATTATCTAGCACACTGTCCAGTAACATCTTGAAAACCTCCAGTGATGGGGATTCTACCATATCCTTGGGGAGGTTGTTCCAGTGAATGGTTGTTCTTATTGTGAAAAATTTCTTTGTTATATCAAGATGAAACCTCTCCTGGTGCAACTTGTGCCCACTGCCCCTTTTCTTCTCCATGCAACTGCTTGTGAAGAGAAAGCCTCCTTCCTCTTTGTAGCTGCAATTTAAGTACTGGAATACCGCGATGAGACTCACTCTGAGATTTCTCTTCTCCAGGGAGAAGAGACCTATCTCCTTCACTCTTTCCTTGTAGGGCAGGTTCCCTATCCTGTTGATCATCGTCATGTCCCTCCTTTGGGCCCTCTCCAGTCTGAGTCTTTCTTGAATTGCGGGGACCAGAAATGGACACAGTACTCCAGGTGCAGCATGAAAACCACTGAGTAGAGTGGAATGATCACATGTCTATCTCTGCTAGTAATGCCCCTGCAGGTGCAGTCCAGGATCTGATTTGTCTTTGTTGCTGCAGTGGCGCACTGATGATTCATGTTCAGCTTGTTGTCCACCAGGACCCCCAGATCTCTATCAGCAAGGCTGCTCCCCAGCCACACAGATCGTACCCTGTAGTGGGTTTTTTTGTTATTCTGACCCAGGTGCACGACTTTGCATTTGTCTTCAACTTCATACTGTTCTTGCTAGCCTACTCTTCCAGCCTGTCCAGGTCTCTCTGTAAGATAGCTCTCCCTTCTGACATGTCCACCTCACTACCCAGTTTAGTGTCATCAGCAGACTTGGTGAGGGTGTTTTCATTCCCATCATTCAGAACAGCATGGGGCCCAGTATCAATCCCTGGGAGACCCCACTTGTGACAGGCTGTCAGTCTGAGTAAAAACCATTGATCACCACCCTGTGAGTGCAGCCTGTTAGACAGTTTCTTATGCATCTTGCAGAGCACCCATCCATTCTGTATCTTGCCAGTTTGTTTAGGAGAAGGCTGTGGGAAACAGTGCCAAATGTTTTGCTGAATTCCAGGTAAACAATATCCACAGCTCTCCCCATGTCAACAGCAATGTTATTTTGTTGTGGAAGGTGATCAGGTTAGTCAGGCATGATTTAGCTTTGATAAATCTGTGTTGACTTTTCCCAGTCACCAGCCTCAACCAATCATAGAATATCCTGAGTTGGAAGAGACCCACAAAGATTGTCTAGTCCAGCTCCTGACTCCACATAGGGCAACCTAAAAGTTAAGCCATATATCTAAGAGTGTTGTCCAAATGCTTCTTGAACATCAGCAGGCTTGGAGCCATGACCACTTCCCTGGGGAGTTTGTTCCAGTGCTTGACCACCCTCTCAGTGAAGAACTTTTTCCTAATTTCCAATCTGAACTTCCCTTGACTAATAGACACATAGAATGGTTTGGGTTGGAAGGGACCTTAAAGATCATCTAGTTCCAACCCTCCTGCCATGGACAGGGACCCCTCCCACTAGACGAGGTTCCTCAAAGCCCCATCCAACCTGGCCTTGAACACTTCCAGGGACAACCTGTTCCAGTGCCTCACCACCCTCACAGTAAAGAACTTCTTCCTTGCATCAAATCTAAATCTGCACTCTTTCAGTTTAAAGCCATTACCCCTTGTCCTATCACTACATGCCTTTGTAAAAAGTCCCTCTCCAGACATAGGACCCATCTGTCACATCCCTTTTTCTCAGGACGATGACTCAGGTTCACTGATTCCCAGGTCAGGATTAAGGTGAAACAACACCAGGGATCCTTTAACTCACAAAACTCAACTTTTATTTGCTCACAACAAGAATTGGCAAGAAACTACATCAGTAAACTGTGTAATGTGCTAACCATACATCACCAAACAGCATAAAGGAATTTCAGCCCCTCCAGCCAGAAAGTCAGCTTCATTGGGGGCCCAACTTAAATGCCTCTATGCAAATGCACGTAGCATGGGAAATAAACAAGAGGAGTTAGAGACATCTGCATGCCTGCAGGGCTATGATCCTACTGGCATAATGAGACAGGGTGTGATGATGTCAGAGACTGAAAGAGTTAATGTTTCAAATATTGTGGTGGGGCAAGTTCTGCATAAAGGCACGCTCTGCCCAACAACTAACCCTGCACAGCAAGGAACCGCAGGCAGGGGAGAAACTGGTCAGCAACAGGGCAGGGAGACCGTGCCAGAGGCTGCTCAGTTCCCTGTTCTGACAGGCTGAGTGGGGCAGCTCATTGTGTATGGCCAGAGGTCAAAGAACCATCGTACCTGCAGGGAGGGAGAAGTTACTCCCCAAAGCACCCCCAAGCTCACTGACCCATTTCCCGAAGGTTCTGGAAGCACAGAGCACGCATAACACCTAATTATAGCCTAATGAGTTCGAGTGCCTGCCCAAAGGAGGGGAGTGGAGATTATCAAAGGGTACAAACTGAAGCCCCACATGTGCGTGCCCTCCGGAACTGGACCCTTAGGCTGGCTGGACCAACGCTGGACCCAGGACCGGTGAATCCTTCTCTTCTTTCTCTCTCCCTCTCTCATTCTCTCTTTTCCATAATCCCTACACCTCATCCCTTTAGACATAAACCGTTGACCAAATCTGGGACTAGGAGTGGATTCAGCTGCCCCTAGGCTCCTTGCTGAGAAGGAGTCTAGAAAGCAAGGGGGTCCACTCTGAACCTCGTGACTCAATAGAAGGGTTCCCCTTATTGTTTTCACTGAACTGGTTCCCAAATAAGCAAGGCCTGTAGTATCTGTTTGGTGATGTATGGTTAGCACGTGTTACAGGGTTTACTGATGTAGTTTCTTGCCAATTTTTGTTGTGAGCATACCAATTTTGGTGGTGAGCATGCCAATTCTTGCTGTGAGCAAATAAAAATTGAGTTTTGTGAGTTAAACAATCCCTGGTGTCATTTCACCTTAATCCTGACCTGGGAATCAGCAAACCTGAGTCATCGTCCTGAGAAACTGGGACATGACAGATTGTGAGTAGTAGATCTAGCAATACGCTGTTCCTAGTCAGCATGTTCAGCGTCTGTAGCAGGAAGCAGTCCTCAGTGCATTCCAGGAACCTGATGGACAACTTGTGCTGTGTTGCTTTCCCAACAAACCTCCAGGTAATTGACATCACTTGTGAGGATGAGGTTCTGTTGGCTTGAGACAAAGTAAGGTTTCATCGGCCTTGTCATCCTGATTGGGAGGTCAGTAACAAATACATAACAAAAGATCACCCTTGGTGACGATCTCTCTAATCTTGACCGAAAGGCATTCAATAGAATTTTTGTGGTCTCCATAGCTCACCTCCATACACTCAAATTTCAATTTTACCTAAACCACCACCTCCTCTTCTTCCCTTTCTATCTTCCTGAGTTCGTAGCCGTACATCATCATGTGATTTGTCCCACCATGTTTCCATGGTTCTTATGACATCTTAACTCTCAGACTGGGCACAGAGCTCCAATTCTTCCTGTTTGTTGCCCAGACTACATGTGTTGGTATATGTGCACCTGAGGTGGCTGGACTCAGGCTTCTTGTCTTTGGAGAAAGTTGGGGAGCAATCCTCACATCCACCCTGTTCCTTATGAATATGCAGATGTCACAGCTTTGGACACTACCCCTGAGTTTGTTAGTTTAATGCACGATTCACTAAGTCGGCCAGTTATTTAACAGTCCTGACTATGAAAGTTATCCAAGAATTTTGAAAGGTATTCACAGACACCATTAGAATTACTGCTGTGGTGATGTATGTTGACCTCTGCAAAATTGTCACTTCAGTGCTTTAAAATCCAAAACTGTACTGTTGGTACTCCCAAACTGCCACATTCTTATTAAAATTTCTTGCTAGATTTATGTGATCGTAATTGACAGGAACAAGGCTGTAAATGAAAATGCCAAACAATTTATTAGCTGTGTCCTATCTCGAATATGTAACTTCTCATGTGTTTTTTAAAGTAAAGCTTCTAGAGTGCAGTGTTGATAACTGTATCAATGCATATGGACTTATTCCATACTATTACTGTTATATTAACCTATGTAGAATATATTGAGTGTAGCAACAATTCTTTCACTAAATCATACTAGCATCACTCATTTTACTCAGTGTTCCTTAAAGTAATGTGTTCTGATTGAATGCACACACAGATAGATTATACATGTCAAATTTGAAGACTTTCACTTTACAGTGACTACTGTTAATTCAGCCCTAAAAAGAAACAACACACTGTGCTCAATATATAATAAAAGGCCAGATTCTCACATAAATCAAAATGCTATAATTCAAGAGTATTTTAAATGAAGTCAGGAGACTAGCATTTCCATAAAACCAGCACAAATGAGAGAAGATTCAAGCCTTTAAAGAAATATTTCCATTTTAAATACATTTAAAATGAAAACTCTGTGGGACAAAGTCATGAATGTAAATAGGTTTGTGGCCTTCATTTTAAATCTCTAAGATAACATATTCACCTTAAATATATCAACACACAAAGTGACTATCACAGCACTTGGAGAATTGCAAGGAGTCTTAAGCTGTATTTCAATACCCTAGGGACCAGCACCATTTTCAGCTAACCCTCTGCTTAATATTTTTGGATTATCTGTGCCAGCCTTTGAAAAATTATGATACTTCTGTCCAGGAAAGCATGACTGGCCTCAAAATCTTGAGGTAAAGAAGAAGTCTTTTTGTAAAGCTCTGGGATTCACAAGTTTAAGATTTTATTCAGAGCTGTAACACCTAAAATGTTGCTGCTTTAATAATAGAATTTATCTTTGTAATCATATGAATCTAAAACTTAAGTTTTAAGACAAACAGAAAACCTGAGGTCTCTGATAACTACCACAGGAGTATGTAACTAATTCTGTCTTGCTGCATTGATCATGCTGCATCAACAGTCCATAGCTGGGCAAAGAGTTACAACTCTCTTCAGTTTTTAGCCTGTTAATGATATGCTAGCAAGTCAAGGTAAACCAGGTAAGTACGGGAGGGCAATGGTAAGACGTGGCCTGTGCTTAGGTTAAATACTAAAAAAAAATTGGCTGTTTTGTCTCCTCCCAAGAGATTTTTTTAAGTGTTAATTTTTTCCTTCAGTGATAGATTTAAGCCAGGTTTAGACATGAGTTCCCCAGTTCTTCTGCTGTTTCAGAGTGCACTGGCCTCAAAGAGAAAAATTAGTCGCCAACTGTGAAAATGTTGCTATTTCTGGTGTGGTGGTTTTTTTTTTTTAAAATAGTGGTCTTATAGGACATTTTGAGCTCCATTCACAGTTAAAGAAAAATATGTATTTGTCTCCTCTGAGATGAATTTAGATGCCTTTCCTAGATCTAATAGTTAGAATCATAACAGTTACTGAACCCGTAACTACTGTTCTAACGCCGTGCTCATGCAATGCAGTTAGCTTTCTAGCGCATTTCCCAGCTACTGGTTTGGGTGCATACCCCAGCTGCCTGCTGATTCCATCTTGGGCTGGGAGCCAGACATGCACCATCCTTTCTGCTTTTCTGCCTGGGGGTAAAATCAAGTACTGAGGCCAAGCAGGAGACAAAGGATTCGTCTACACTACAGATTAAGAGCACAGCAAGGGTTATTTTTACCAGTGAGTTTGGAGTCATGTTGTATGCGCTGAAGTACAGTACCCCTACAAGAAAATCAAGCTTAAGTCGCAGACTTCACTTACCATTAGGAGGACCCCACTTTAAAGGGGAGTCAAGGTGCTTCATCCCAGGGGAAAATACACCTCCTCAGCAGTCCTCTGGTATCTTGGCTCTACAGGTGCAGTTCTCTATTAGTGATGGCAAGACAAGCTGGGTTGGCTGGATGAAAATTTGTTTCATATCTGCTGTGAGGTAGCAGGCAGGGTAGGGGTAACTTTATTAAAGAAATAAGTAGCAATACAGCAAAATAACAATAAAGCAGAACAGCACAAGTATTTAAGTTCTTACAATAGATCTCGATTGACTCGCAAATATACGTACAATATCGACCGATGTAAATAATGCTTTCTTTGACGTACATTGTGCAGTCTTTTCTTGTCAGGAGCTTGAAGTTCCCAATTCTTTTAACAGTCCGTAATTTCTACTGTAAAGATTCAGCATCTAGTCTGTTCCCCTGTCTCTTAGACTACACTTCTAGAAGAAGCTTCCCTCTGTAATTTCTCTAAACTAGCTCTCAGTTAATTTCTAATTATATGCTTTTTAGCAACATAAATTATTCTTCTTTTGTCAGTAAAATAATTGCAATGAGTAAGAAATTCTTTCTAACAGACTTCTGATCTTGGTGAAAATTTAGGTTAATTTTGACTTAACAAATATGAATTTGTGACTGCCCACTGTTACTAGCTTGACAAATGAGTCCTCTATTATGCCTTGGTTTACATTTAGCCATTCCTTTTCTATTGACTGATAATTAGGGAAATAAAAGGCCTAAAGCTAGGGCTTTTTGCTGGTTTAGTAAGTACTAAGTGTAAATTTGTTAAGTGGAAATTTCTTCTGGACATGTATGCCTGCTCCTCATTATGCCTCAATGAACATGTTTGAACTTAACATCCTTATAGCTAGTATTAATTAATATGTGGGTAAACATTTGCATAACAATAAAGTCACCAAAATATTAAGGTGGAGGCAGACCTACTGCAAGCAGATTCTTTGAGGCATATCAAAGAGACGCACTGAGCAGAATCTTACCAAAAAATTCACAATATAAGGATACAGGCAGGTACAGCAGATAATAAATATAAGCAGCCTTCTACAGATTTCTGGTACTGAATAAGAAGTCTGAAATAATTGTAACAAATAAAAGCCTTTATACTTGAAGAGATTTTTCAAAATTATTAACTCTATTGAGATTCATACATTTATCATTTGTTTTGACAGAAATGGTGGTAATGTTGAAAGTATCCCTCAGCATACAGTTACATATCTTCCAACATGGAAGCAGCAGGACTGAAACACTTTTATTTTCTTTAATAGCAGATACTTGGAAAAATACTGAACTATGTTGCCTGAAATGCTGCAATCAGATTTGCATAGCTCTTTTTTATAATTTATCAGAAAATGTTTGAAAACCTTGTGAAGTTTGAGTTGAACTTTGGTACTACAATACAATAAAGAAAAGTACAATTGGCAAAAAATTAAAGCTATGTAGTACTCCACAGATTGCACATATTTAAATTTAAAAAGTTATTAACATAATGTTTGCCAGAGCCGCACTCTACAACCTGTGGTAAGAAAAACAAGTGTCTTCTAGAACTGTACTTGAAATGCAACATTTTTCTTCACACAGTCACATCATTAGTATCAGTTTCTATTCAATGGCAGAAATTTATGGAACAGTGGCTACATACTGCTTTTAGTCTTTGTTAAACTAAGCAAAAAGGATATTTCATCAAATTCTGGTTCTTCAGTGTACTGAATCAAAATTTAGGGAGAAAGTAAATTTTATGAGGACTATACCTCAACACCCAAATCCAATACTCTCTGTAAAATGCCATGTGAAAAGGAAAACACTGGTTTAGTTGTTTTAGAATTCTAAGATGGCACGCAGAGAGGTTTTTATGATCATGAGTTGTATGATCCATTTTTGTTTTTCAAGTAGTTTCTCAGAGAAAATATTATTACCCATATTCAGTACTTCATACCAAGAAGACATTTTTCCTTGTCATCTCCTGTTTACCCAGGAGTGAGTTTAAGGTCTTACAGATTAGTGGTAATGCAAACTCTGAAACACTGGGGCTGGTCTCTGTTCAAGCATGTTTATCTCCACAAGGGTTTATTATTGAAAAGGTATTATTAAGCTGGCTTTGTGCAGAGAGAAAGCATTGGTCTGGCAAGGCTTACTAGAGGAGCATTAACAATCTGCTACAACTAAGCTGGCTTCCAGTGGAGTCACAAACCAGGACATACTTTACTAATTCTACTAGCAAGCATTCACTATCTTAGATGTCCCAGTCATTCTTTATCCAGGATAACAGGGCTTCACTGTATTTTGTAATACAAGCAGTAGAATTTCTGGTTTTTTTGGTCTTTACCCAGTTTGTTTCCTCTATATTGCATGCAATATTATAGCCATCTGACAACCATCAGTACAAGTTGACATAACGTTGTCAGACCATACCCTAGGGAGCTGTTAATTATTGTTATAAAACCAGCTTTGTCTGCCAGCTCTGTTCCCTATTGCTTAATCTGCAGCTTCTCAGTCTCCATTCTACAGAGAAGTCTCCTCCTTGGGACTTAACTGTCAGTTCTAAAGCATTTAAAGATGTGTGAAATAGTTTTGGTTGAAGAGCCTATTGTGAAAATAATGTCCCTTTCATGGTAAATGCAATCAGGCTATTCCGAAGTGAAGGTTTCTCCATGTATACAGTAAACTGTAATATTGAATCCTATTCTTTCTATACCGAGAGTAAAGCTTTACATCATGTCATAGCAACAGTAGGTTCCTTAGAAAATGCCCTTTGTGGTAAGTGCACCTGAGTCACATATCATGCATCCATTTTCTTGGGGGAAAAGAAAAATGTTTTGTATTTTCAGGCCTCTGTGTTTGAGAAGTCATTCATGTGTGACACCATCAGCTTCACCCCTAGTCCAAAAGTCTGAGGTTTATGCCCTGACAACATGGAATTAATAGTAAATTTAATCCTATGAAATTCACAGATAACAGATAAGAAAAAGAATTCTGCTAACTCATTTATCTGAGTATTTTAAAGGAATGACTGAGCTGCTGTACTTATCTTTTTCAGTCGGCCGAGGGCTGGAACTCACTGAGGACTTTTAGGCTAGGGGAAATGTGCAGTTTCTTTTCGGCTCTTCCCAAACCAAGAATATTTGGATAATTCTGGAAGAACTTCTTTGTTTAAAGATGAATAAATTCTTCTTATACCTGAAAAAAAACTAAGTTAAAAAAAAAAAAGTAAAGTATGGTGTGTGTAGGTTTTGGCTCCCTCTGTTCCTCTTGCCTCTCCTGTCATGCAAGAAAACTGCTCAGAATGATGCAGAATTTGAATATTCACAACTTGAACTATTTAGTAATTTTTCTTTAAAAGAAAATACAAAGATGAGGATTAAGAGATGATCACTCAGGTGGAGGAAGAAAAAACTGCTGTTCACAATAGTTCTTATAGTTTAAAGTTTTACATTCTGTCTAGTGAAGAAAGTGAGATTGCTGTCACTCCCTTTACATGCACTCCATGTAGTCTTGTGGATGAGCACATGGGAGGGTGGGCTTCCTCTGCCATTCTGCCACAGCCCAGAGGACTCTCAGGCAAAAAAGAATTGTCCCATGTCATCCCTCTCTCATTCACCCTCAATCTCCCACAGTCCAAGTCATCAAGTTCTGTGTCTCTTGCTCTTACCAGAAACTCCAGCACAATCTTATAAAAATTAATAATGAATGGCTTCCTCAAATGAACACATTTTCTTTAATTTTCTGTTAAATTATGTAAATGTGTGTATAAAATTATAAAGACATATGTGTAGATATATGTATTTAGCTACAAATCAACTGCTGTCTATTTGAAAGCTTCCATTAATCTTAATTAATTTCTAAGCCAATAGTATAGCTAAGAATAAAATGACTTATTTTTGTCTCCAGATCTGTAAGTCATAGCATTTAGCCTTTTGGAAATAAACAGTGCCTCAGTCACCCTATGTGAGAACCCTGCTTGAACTTCATTGATCCGTGTATTATAGCAGGTCAGATTAGATGCTTATACTTCTTTCTTATGACCTTCTAACAAAGGAAGGAATCACCTTGTGATTTAGTCTCTGTCTCTGCTGGGATCCTTTCAAAGGAAAACTGTGAAAAGTGGTTACTGTGGACACAGAGGAAGTTCAGACTACCTCATCTTCCCTATACTTGTGCTGCTGGGTGTGAGTTTTGTGGCAGAAGAATAAACCAGAGTTGATTAGAATGGGGCCCAAAACTCTGCCTTTGCATTTTGACTTCCCCCAAGTACTGAAGTATAACCTCTTTTCCCATTATACTTTAATCTCCTCTGCAAGCCTGAACAAGTTAAACTCATTTCACAGTGACTAGTTAGATTCAAAAGATACTTCTCAAGGTTTTTTTGTGGAACACGTATTGTATGTTGAACACAGGATACTGCCAGAATTCCAAATTATCTGTCAGTAATTAAGATATTTCTATTATTTATGATATTCACTAATTATTTGAACAAGAACAAAATCAACCAATAAAAGTCAATAAGCTGATTGTTTGCATCTTTAATTATCACAGCACTTACCAGTTATATCTTAATTATTTTGGACTAGCAGGTGTTTCCAGCAGGAAAGAAAGAAAGAAAGAAATGAGCTGGAAAGCATAATGGTTCAGGAATGCTATTACTTTTATTATACATGTGTAAAAGAAAAAGATTTTCAGGAAGATCTTATTTGCTTATGCCCAAGCGTAAACATGTTATTCCAAACTGAATGACTGTTACAAGCTGCTCCCATCTGCAAATCCTAAGCAAAACTGCAGAAAATTATTAAATGTAGCATGTACTCCCTGAAGGACAGGTTCAATTTGATGTAGGCCAGACAAAAAAAACCCCTAATCCTAAGGCTAAGATACAGTTCCAAAAGGGCAGGAAGGAGAATTTCAGCATCACAGTCAAAACCTGTGATCCTTAAAATCACTTCTGAGCTATCATATAATCTCGGCAAGAATGAAAAGCGCACAGGCTAGCAGTTTACAATGCATGTTTCCCAAACATGTAAAGGGTCTAATTTTGGGCAAAACCGCTCAGTTTTGGCAAGCCTGAGCAGACTCACAATAAAGCTCAACCAAGACCTGTAGTTAGGTTCCCACTTGTAAGTCCACTAAGTCCTAGGCATGGTGAATGTTCTTACAGCTAACTGACGGCATGTTGGCAGGATCAAGTGCAAAGCAGTGGCTGCTAGTATTGCTTTTGAGTGATGCTTTTTCATGTGACATTCTAGAGATTGAATCCAGACCATGAAGAACTGTAATTCAGATCTCTCCTTTGTCTCAGTATGACTTTGGAGGGTGCATTGGGTTAACCTGGCAAGGGTTTTGTAGTGGGGGTGCTGCAGGGATGGCCTCTGTGAGAAGAGACCAGGGCTGCCCAGTGCCAGACAAAGCCAGTTTCAGCCAGAAATGGACCCACCACTGTCCAGAGCTGAGCCCATCAGCAACACTGGTTGTGCCTCTGTGATAACATATTTAAGAAAGGGTGAGAAGCACTGTGCAGCAGCTATGTGAGAGAGGAGTGAGAAAAATGTGAGAGAAACAACTCTGCAGACACCAAGGTCAGTGAAGAAGGAGGGGGAGGAGGTTCTCCAGGTGCTGGAGCAGAGACTCCCATGCAGCTCATGGAGAAGACCATGGTGAGGTAGGTTGTTCCTGTGCAGCCCATGAAGGACCATGGTGGAGCGGATAGATATCCACCTGCAGCCTGTGGAGGACCCCATACTGGAGCAGGTGGATGTGCCCTGAAGGAAGCTGCAGCCCATGGAGAGCCCACGCAGGAGCAGACTCCTGGGAAGAACTGTGGCCCATGGAAAGGAGCCCATGCAGGGACAGGTTTTCTAGCAAGACCTGTGGCCTGCAGGGGACCCACACTGGAGAACTGAAACATGGGTCTTTCCTGAAGGACTGTACCCTGTGGAAAGTACCCATGCTGGAGTAGGTCATGGGACTGTATCCCATGGGAGGGACACATGTCTTTTGCTTTTGGGTCTGTGTAATAAGAGTTCATAGGTAATAATCTGATCATCTCTTTTTCTTTTTAAAATGCAAACTATTATGCTAACAATTTCTATGTGACTGAGGTTAGTGTTGTTTAAGCAAATAAAAATAAGTTTAGTGTTGTTAAGCTGCTACTATTGTCCAAGAATTCCAAAGTCCATCTTCTGGCCAAAACCAAACCAAAATTAAAAAATACTATGGCAGCTAGATGTGTACAATTCCAGAAAAAGATCTTCAGATAAATGGACACGTTTAGCCAAAGTATGCCCAGAATAATGAGTTTCATAGCATTATGATATCTTAGTTCTATAGCTCTTCCTTTTATCTGTTTGATAACCTTCCTTACACCTTGATTATGGCTACATCACTGCTTGTTACTACACACACAATGGGTTCAACATTTTCTCTTCTAGGTTTTGCCATCACAGTTTTAAGTAGAGACCAAAGGGGCAGAGAAGTTTTCTGTACAGAAAAAGCTTCGACCCTGAGAGGAGACAATCAATTTTCTAGGCTACTTATCTGTTAGAACAGATTTCCCCTCATTCAAAGTCCATCAAAAAGGGGTTTTCAAATTTATTTTAATAAGATTTGCACCAGGTTTTAAATCAAGGCATTATAAATGCCATTGGGAAGAGAAAAAACCAAAACAAAACTCATTTTTACCTTCAGGATAGGCTAAAAAATTTCAGAGAGTTGTTATGTCACAACAATTTCAGCAGGTTCTCTTGTTCACTGCAATTTTTCAAGTCTCATCTTTCATAGGACCACTACCTACAAATGTGTTTAAAGAAGATACCTTGTGTCCTTTTGGAGAAGTAAGATAAATTTTAATGTGCAACAAAAATTATGTACAGACCAGCCATTTCCCCTTTTTTAATACAGCTCTACTTGATGGGTTAAACTGAAAGATTTTCCTGCTTTCTCTGGCATATATTAGCTTCAAATTTTAAAGTCTGCTGGTTGCAACAGAAGATACCAGTATTTAATAAACCTGAAAAGCAAGTTAGTACAATACAGGTAAATGCCACCCTGAGTACATATCTAAAGCATAGATAAATATAAATTAAAGCACAGGTAGAGTCTTGATCATTGTTTTGCAAGTCTGTTCTCTGTGTTTCAAAATGTATATACTGGAACAAGAAGCATTTAAACTCCCCAATGTCTCACACAGAATACCAGGAAAACTCAGCATGTTTAGCTATACTGTTAAGTGGTGGGGTTTTTCATATTTTTCTTTTCCTAGCATTACTTAAAAGCTCTTCATTGTTTAATATTTCTTTACCTGCAGTAGTGATTCTTACATCATTTTAGCTGTTATAGAAAGACTGTAACATAAACAAAAGATTATGACTCAAAGAGAAGAGGAGACAGGGCCAAATAAGCTCCTTTTCTAACTGTCTTGTGATTGTGCAAATGTCCTTGAATAAACCTTTGAAAGCTTTCTTTAGAATAACTGTACTAGAGTATTCAGTGGGCTTTCTTTTACCTAAGGGTTTTAATCATATGTCAGCAGAGCTATTAGAAAGCATTTTGGTGCCAGTATAAAGATTTCTAACTCTACATTTAGTGACTTTTTAAGAGATTAACATGATACAGGCATTAAGAAAGACTGTGGCATGAAGTTAAAAATGTTAGCTGTGCTCTCACACTTGATGAAGCCTAATGAAACTGTAACAATCAATAAACTTTACATATATATTTCCTCAGCAACAGTATGTTCTTGCTATTGTAGTCACGCAGCATAAGTCTATATGTGAACACTGCATGAGAAGAGGTGTTCAACCTATGAACAGCAATTATTGTGACAGCATTATCACAAGCTCGTTGTCAGCACTTATTTTAAAAGTGTCAGCTGGCAATTGGTTTTGGACTACAAGGATTGACTAAATGTGTTATATGTATTATTTTAAGAACGTTTGATTTCTGTGTTTTGATATTATGCCTCATAAATGGTTACTCTCTTACAATGGGACTGGAAAGAAGAGTCTAATGACTGCCAACAGATTGTTCATCTGCTTCTTGGAAACCACTGGTTATATAGACTACCTTCAGCAAGAGGTATAAATGTGAACACTTCACCTTATTTTGAAAATATAAAATTTCTACAGGAACAGCATAATGGAGCAGTGGACAAAATGTCGTGACCCATTTTATATAATAAATACGTATTCATGAATCTTTCCTAACTACTTGATTTTTTGTTCTACTCAAATACTGATTTTAGCATCTCCTGTAATCTTTGTGGTTTCTGTCGTCCCAATTTGCCTCGGGCAAGACCTCATTCACAGTGGCATCGGTTTGACTCTGGACCAAAAACCTCACTTTCTGTTTTCCTCTCTGCATATTCTGAACAAAGGTTTTTTGAACTTTGCAGGGAAAGTAACATTTAAGTGAATATAATGAATGTGAAAGATTAGGAACACAATTTCTCACCCAAGAACAGAATGAAATTAGCAATATAAACTGTTGGACAATAGTCTTTTCTGTACAAAGGTAAGTGGTTAATATTCTGAGCCTAAAAGTACTGTTACTTTAGTCGCATGCAAAAATCAAATTAATTCTTTGTTTATTCAAAAGGCATTCTTTATCTAAAAATTGCCAGAGTAGGATACCCAAAGTTACATTTTTCCTAATGGTTGCTCCTATTTTCATCAACAGTTATAGCCTAAAGATCTATTCAGAGATTTATTCAACAGGTTGAATAAGAACTTTTGTGATAAGAAGGCTTTCCTACATCTTACAATATTGTGGCTACCTTCTTTGTATCGGGTCACACCAGGTAAGCTATTCTGATTAGAATCTTTCAGCATGGACTGGTGGGGAAGGGAGGAGAGAGAGNTGGCCAGAGCTGGGGAAAGCAACTGAAATAGTCCATGCTACTGACTAAACCAGATTTCACAATAACTTTCAGCAAATCTGTAGAATGTGAATAAACTGCTTAGAGGACAATTTGATCAGAAAAAGAAAAAGAAAAAAAAATAAAGGAAAGGAAAGGAAAGGAAAGGAAAGGAAAGGAAAGGAAAGGAAAGGAAAGGAAAGGAAAGGAAAGGAAGATTATCATACAAATTTCAAGCTAAGGTCTTGGAAGAGTGTCACGGGAAAGGTACAAAGTACTATCTTTTTGTCACCCCACTACTAATAAGATTTAGCTGTAGAAGTGAAACATCGAATAGAACAAAACACATTCTGGTTATATCACAGTGTCCCTATAGTTTCTCCATCCCTTATGTTTACATTCTAGTGTATTGAATTAGTATAGGACAGTAGAAAACTGTGTGGTTTGAAATTTGATATCAAATATTGAATTTCATTTACGTGTGAATTACATCCCTCAACATGTCTTGAGTATTTTGTTTCAGTTATAAGGTACCTCATTCATTTTACCTCATGTGGGTTATGAACAGTTTTGTAGGGATTTATGCATGTTTTACTTAGCTATCATTAACAGCTACTAGTTGAAATATGAAGACCAGATTCTGTATCCTTCTATTTTATTTGAAGGAAAAGAAAGAGGATGGAGACCATAAAGTTTAGACAAAGCCTGCTACAATAAGGGAAATTTGCCTTTATTTTCTTTATGCACTTTGTAAAACAGTGGAAATTGCACTAAGTTTGAGAAGAATATTAGCATTGCCTCTCATGTTTTCACTTTCCCAATAAGCCCAGCATACTTAGGCACCACAGAGACACTATATTAAGGTATTTAATAGTCCAGAGGAAAAGCTTATGTATATATACACATGTAGTTCAATTAGCCTATATTTGTCCAGTTTGCAAGGAACCTAGTTACTCTTTCAACAGATCTTTGTGGTAAAATAACTGCTGTTAAATAAATGGACGTGAATTTCAAAAACAGCACCATTATAGTTTACTTTTCAAAAAAGAAAATACTGTTGCTGAAGGGAGAGCATACCTCTGCTAAAAGGACAGCTTTCTCTTTGGAAGCAGATCTGATGATGCAGAGCTTCTGGGAATGTTCCATGCTGAAAATCTTCATCTCTGATAAGTGAAAACTTGATGCATGAAATTTGCTTTAGGTTAGAATCAGGTGGAAAAGATCTCATATTTGTGAAACATAGTCATCTCATATTGACGCTTACTTGAATCCTTAGAAAGCCTGAAACTGTAGTTCTGAAGTAAGGTTTCTCAGGAGCATGCACAAATGACAATGGTTTGTGTATGTTATTTTCCTCAAGCTTAGCATGCCAGCCCTTAGCTAGTCTGTTCTGCTTCCCTTAGGGGTAGGTCCAAGACTGTACTGGTAGTAGGAATGGGAAAAAGTAATTTCTTGCCTGACCATAACCTGTTCTCATTCTTCTAATTGTCAAAGGCTGTCTAAATACTTAGGCAACTATCACTCCATGAAGTATGCACAGGGCATATTTTCATTTACTCAAGCTGAATATATCAGCATACATGTGTATGCCCACAGATTCATACATTGTCAGCCAAAGCAACACTACAAAGTCTCCACATGACCTAAGACATATGCCTGTTGCACCTGAATATTAACTGAAACTCAGCCAAGCACAAACTCAAATTCCACAGAAAGGGAAAGCATCCAAGAAAGACAACAAAATATACTTTAGTGAAGTTTTCCATTCTATGAAGTTTTCTGCAAATAGAGTCATTTTGGATGGTAGATGTGGGGAGCCTGGCTGAGACAAGACCTTGTGAAGTTTGATCTTCCTTCCATTTTATAGTTCACCTCAGATTGTTATGCTTTATATACCATTGTGGTCTCAGTGAAATTAAGACAAACTCTAAGAAAGACTGTGTTTTCAGATATTGGCTGCAAAAACAAATCTTAGCTGTGAAATGGTCTTGAAAGAGAGAAAGGGTTATAATGTTACCTGCAAGTGTTTGAGGAGGCTGAAGCAAAAGGGTATATCTGGGGGGAATGTGCTTTTAAAAACATGGCCATTGTAAACTTTAAGTCATATTGCCTCAGTTATGTTGCTTTCTGTGTGTCATATTTTCTTTATTTATTTTTTTATACTACATTGTCTATTTTGCAAAAAAGTAAGGCAAAAATAACAACTACTAATTTCTTCCCAGCATTTCTGTTCCTTTCATCTGTAAAAAAAAAAGGCTTCTTTTCACACAGGCTTCAGGATACTCGATGAAGGTACTTCTGGTAACACTCCATGCCCATCTAATATGAGTGGGAGGAAGACTGTCATCCATGCACTTTATTTAAGTGACAGCTGCTCATCGCTGGGAGCTGATGCAGTCGGTCAGTCTGTCAGAATATGGCATTTGGCAACCAGCATTTCCAGGTATATTCAGAGAAGTGACTTCTGCTCTCTGTTATTCCAAATGGATTCAAGGGATTACCTGAAGGCACAGAAAATTCCTCGATAATCAAGAAACTTGACACAGCAAGGGCATATAACCTGAGATGGTGAAGATTTTTTTCTCTCTCAATCACAAGCCGAGAAATTGGCTTATGACTTGGTCCCTCTGACAAACTGCCTCTGGCTGTGATGGTATTTCTGTTACGTCCCCTCAAGGCTCTCAGTGACACTGCTATGTAATAAACACTGCAAATAAATATTAACCTTCCCCCTGTCTTTAAAACCGGTAGACCAAAACCTTCTGTCTGAGACTCCTACTGATTGTAATCAAAGTCAAGGTTTTTTTTGAGTTTTGCTCTTGGAGAGAGACTGCAATTTTGGCCATGCTGTTTTTATGAGGCAAGAAGTTACGAGATTCTGATGAGAAAAGGCCGGTACTATTATTTAGGACTATGCAACTAACTGAGCAAAAATAGGTAACTTTTAATTCTTTTCTTAATATGCTTGAGGCAGTGTCTGTTCAAAATTATACATCATCAGATGTATACTCTGTCACATAAATAATCAAGAAAAATAAAATTATGATTAAACTTAGACACATGCATATTTAACCAATGCTAACTATTAATTTTCATTCTGAGTATATTATGAATAGGACCAGTAATGCAGGTGGACAGGCACCTCATATTTATATGATTTAATTACTGAAGAACTTTAAGTGGGTATCTTCCTAATTCAGTGCACTTGTCAGTAAAAATACTCACTATGATGTTTAATTTAATTGAGTTGTCAGCAGCAATATGTCAAATCACTGATATATGTAAGACACCCCCATATTTAGGTAATTTTGCTGATTGGTCCAACATTTTTGCTAATGAATACATAGGCAAATCAAACTGCAGTAGGAGATGAATGTGCATAGGCCTTCTGCTATCTCTCCAGGTACACTTTAGACTTCACTTGAAGTGATTATTTTTCACATCTCAGAATCACCTCATTTTATAGGAAAACAGAGAAATTGAATCGATTTGTACATGAATCAAGGAAACTTCAGAATTTGGCACATACTGATGTAAAAAAAAAAAAAAAAGGATAAATCACATAACTATACAGCTGACATTGTTGTTCTATGTTCAGATCATCACTACTGGATTCACTGAAAACTCCTAACAAGAATTAGATAATGAGTAAAAGATGCAGTTCTTCTGAAATCAAACAGCATTTCAGATCTCTGAAAGTATTTACAATTATTTATTGTAACCTAACTGCTATGTGCTCTGATTATACAGGCCATATCACATATTTAATCCTTAACAAGATCTTAGGAGTAATTTTTAATGTGCAAAACTTATTTTCCTTCTATCATTTATATGATTAAATACTGCATGAAAAAATGTAATTACACTGGTTCCGTTACTATTTTGCTGTTCATATCATACAAGCAAAAATAAATCAGTCCTCCATATTGAAAGTAACAGAATACAGACTTTCTTTGTGTGTTAACTTTCAACAAGAAAAAAAATATGTATGTGAGAATTTATAAATAAATTCTGAAACAGTTAAAGTTCATAGAAAGTTGCTAATCCAAAACTGGAAACAGCAGAGTTCACCAGCCTGTATTAGTTAATAGAAGGTGGAACATGGTTTAGAGCTTTGTGTACAGGCTTCTTAGCCATTGTCCTGTGTTCAGCTGGGATAGAGTTAATTTTCACAGGAACCTGGGAGGGGGCACAGCCAGCACACCTGACCTAAGTTACCCAAGGAGCTATTCCATACCATGCAACATCATGCTCAGTATATAACTGGGGAGCGGGCTGGGGGGGACTCTCTCTGCTCTCGGTGGGGGAAGTGGCAGAGTGTTGGGTTCTGGGTGGTGAGCAGTTGCACTGTGCATCACTAGTGTTGTATATTCTATTCTTAGTACCATTGTTGTTGTTCCAACTTTTCTTTTTGTGTTGTCCTAGTAAACTGTCCTTATCTCAGTCCATGAGGTTCCTTTTTTTTTTTTCTCTTTTCCCCTTTCTGATTCTCCTCCCCATCCCACTGGAGAGGAGCGGGAGGAGTGAGCGAGTAGCTGCGTGGTGCTTTGTTACTGGCTGGGCTGAAACCACGACAGCCATACACTTGCAATGTAAAGGATTGTAGGTACCTGGCACTGAACAAGAAAGAATAGTATGTCTCCACTTCATTGCATACAAAATGAGGTGCATAAATGGAATTTTTTGAATTGTTTTGTTAAGAGAATGCATTCATAGCTAAAATGTGTTGTTGGTTGTGGTTTTTTCAAAAATTGGACATTGCTGGAGTTGATAAAAGCAATAAATTGTTTATCAGTGTACTCAGGTTTCAGCATTGTCACACTGAAAACTACATTTAAAAATTTCTGATTTGTGCAGCTAATAGTCCAATTACTTCTGCTATTATGACTGGTGTAAAAGCAGCAGATAATCCTGATCTCTAGTAATTTAGCAATAGTATGTGACTCATTCAGATTTAAGAGAGATTCCTCTAAGGTACTTCACTGACCTGGTGCATATCACAACTGTAGCAGTCCATTGGGATAATAATTGTGTTTTGAGTTATAAGCCAAAGTAGAAAATTCAGGAGGCACAGTCTGTTTCCTTATTACTACGATGCTACTAATATCAGGTTGGTTTTCTTTGTATTTCAGTTTCCTACATTATAAATTTCCTATGGTTGGCCAGTAACACAACCCATAATACAGGACATCTGTATTTGGATGACACCTAGGACACTGAAGAATTGTAAATAAATACTTTTTAAAAAGTTCATTATAACCTTGTGGCATGTGCACCACCCCTGACAGGAAACAAAACTTCTGACAGGGAGGAGAGGAAAAAAAAACCCCAACAAACAGATCCTAGAGGCTGTGGGTTGAAAGCCAAAGTGCCTAATCCAACATACATCAGGTACATGGAAGTGTTGACCTTTTGGCCAATGGGGATTAAAATGACCACAGATCAGATTCAACATTGGTATAAATGGGGCCCCGTAGGAGGACATTTTGAATCAGTCCTCCTCAGAGCAGTGGGTCTGCAGTCAGGGACTCTCCCCTTGGGCCAGGACACTGCCCTAGGTAACTCCTCGAGGTTGAGAGCCTTCATCTTTTAGATGAGTGATATGCGCATTTTGAGTCATCATTTTTAAATCTTAAGAATTCTTAGGTCGGCTGTGTAGTACTAATTCCCCTTATATCATTGAGCCTGTGGTTCACTAATATTATCAGAGTTCTAACTAACTATTTTTACTGAAGAATAAATGTGATTTTTAACACCTGTTGGATTTGATTGTGTAAACTTCTGTAACAAACCTGTACATTCTGGATGTCATGTCTGGAAAATATTAGATCATTGGATAACAGCTTGATTTGAAAATCTATCAGCCTATGTAAAAATTTATCAGTGATATAGTTTCCTTTACGCTAAGATATATATCTGAGGATCATTTTTGTCATTTATGAAGCATGATTTCTTGCTCCATGAAATTAAACCCAGTTTGTTTCCAGTTACACCACAGCTCCTCCCCAGTCTTTGATCATCACATCCTCAATCATAGTGATCATGAGAAAAATATTTTAGCTGGAAAAACCCAAGGTAATAGTATTTGCTTGCATTAATATCTTTGGATCTCAATCATAGCGATAGAACTTACATTAGTCTTTCTAATTTCCATTAAAGCCAACAATTTATCCATGTGAAATGAAATATCAGTTAATAATGTTTACAAAACAAACTGGTGGAGAGGCTTGCTTTACTTTATCACTTGCCTTTTTACCATGTCATGTTGTGACTGTAGGAGGAAAAGCCACATTCTGCTTCCCCAAAGTGATATCTGGCACAATACCCTTTAATTTTCAAAGCAAAAATCAAGCTTTGTATTTGATGTAAAAACTCAGCCATGACTACTGGACATGCCTATCACTGGGAGAATTAATCTATCTTCACCACACCCAGTGTTAGAAAATGGGAAAAGTAGTATTCATCATGACAGATTTGTTTTATTACATAAAGAAGAAATGAATATTGATATTTCTTTATAGAATGAACAATAACAAAGAGCTTTAAAGCTATTTCCAGACTTTTGGAGAGTGGCTAGGGGGAGAGCTCAGAGGCACAGTTCTCACACAGCAAAGTCAAGTGCCAGAATGTGGTTTGGCAGCCGACCTTCTCCACATTCAGCAGGAAACAAATGTACAAACCTTGCAGCTGCTTGGCACATGTCAGGTTGCCATTTTTCCTCCTTTGTAGGAGATTTTCAACCTTCCAAATCCTTCTCTCTCAATGCTACCACCTCATCCTGTGGCCTGAACACTTCTACACATGGCAGCGTTGCCCAGGAGGAAGCATAGCGATGCATGCCAGGGTAGGTGCCCAAGCTAATCGTCCGTCTGGCAGAGAACAGGCAGGTGCCTGGATGTGAACACGAAGCGGCTCATGCAGAACGGGTCTAGTTGTCTCTGTATTCTCAAAGATCTCTCTGTTCCTTGTTGAAGTCTCTTCAAATTTAAAGGTGCTGGCTTCAGGCAGAATTATTACTTGGAAATGGGATGAGCATCTACAGATTTATAGGTATAGAAGCTTGGACTACAGAGAGCCTAGATTTTTGCAAACTGTTGTAAATAACTGAATGAAGATATCAATAGAGGCAGGAAGGAATGAGGCCACACCACTGTTCCTTCAGGTGTCTACCATCAGGACACTCACTAACCAAAAGCATTTTATGCCCATCCCAGAAACATATGAGAGATAATGTAATATTCCAAGATGAATTAGACTTTCCCAGCAAAGAAATATTGGCATTTGAGAACAAAGTAAAAATTGTGTTATCAGCTGAAGTCAACTGCAGGTATCTGGCACTAAAATAAAATATTCTCCCTGTGTAACTTAACCCATTGGCCGTCTCAGCTAAAAAATCAGATAAAAAATGGGGGCCATGGCCTCGGAGTAAGGCAGCACAGCTCCACTGACTAAGCCAATTTAGACCATCTGAGGCTAGCGTTCTGTGAAGCTGAAATTGTTCACTTGATTAATGGACCAACTGTCTAGCTCTTATCTAACCTGGACAGCAACCAGAGTCTCTTTTGTTGTCAAATGCCAGCACAAAGTCCACAACCATGAGCATCTGTAATTTAACATGTAATGAGCTGAGAGACAGTACCATAATTTTTGCTACCTTGTTATATGACTTAACTGTGCAATTCAATGCAAGGATTGTTTTCTGAGTTTTAAATAATATAGAAACACTAGCCTGAGGAGGAGGAAGTGAAAAGGCTGTGTAATCTGTGTAAGATGTTAGCAGCATCTGCGTTTGGACCACTGACAGCCAGTGGAGGAGCAAAGCATTTGCTATTTCAATACTAAGTGCAACACTCCAGTTGAATGGGGAAGTCAGGGAGATAAAAGGTAATCTTTAATGATGTACGGCTCTAAATTAATGCAACTACAAATTCTACTATAATGTATAAAAAGATTTACTTAGACTCAGATAACTGTTTATAATAATAGATTCCTAGATTGCTAGTTTTTATTTGATAGTATGAGTTTTTGCCCCCATAATCCTCTTGGTGCTGACTAGTGCTAGTAGTTATGCAGTAGTTAAATACATTACAGCTGTTTTCACTTTTCATTAAGGTAGTTACTGACTATTTAAATGCATGTGTAATGAATTCCACTTATGAATAGCAACATCATAAAAGGGGGTCTACTTCTAAGCAACACCATCTTTCCCAAGCATTGTGCAACACCATTTGTATGACTACTTAATTATTTTGTAGGCACCCATGGAATTTGCCATGAGCTTTAGACAATATTACTGTATACAAATTCAAAAACTGAGCTGAATACTGTTAGGGGTTGCTGGTCTGGTGGTCTAACGGAGGAGAAGCTGCCACAAGCTTCATGTCCCTAGGTCCAACCACTAGTGAGGCTGAGCATATGTACCCAATACACAGAACAGGCAAGAACAAACATATATATACACAATGCATATATACATATACACATGTCCAGCTGCATAGATCAAGACAGACAGAAAGCACAGCACTCATGCAAACACAGCATCAAAGGCCTGATCCTGCTTCCCTCTCTGGCTGATCAGGCTGAAGCTCCATTGTTGGGAAATATGTATACACGTATATTCAGTGTGGATGCCTCCAGCAGCTGGGCTTAGACACTGCAGCAGTCTGCCCAGAAGCTGTCCCTGGATCCCAGTCTCCCCACTTGCTGACACCTGGGTGTATAAGCCACTGAGGCCACAGCCAGCTCCAGCTGCTGGTACAGACCATCTCTCAAATACACACACATGGGTCTCTCAGTTGACACCCAGACTCCACAGTCTCACTGCCAGATAGCCTGGACAACCTGGTCTCACCAGCAGCCAGGTCCTTCAAGTTGCCTCATTCCCAGAGACCAATCCATAAACATCTATAACTCCCAGACCACTTCTCCTATTTACTGGCTAGTCCATCTTAGTACTCCCTGTGATCATACCCTGACCTGCAAACGCTCACCCCCTCATTTACTGGCACCTTGCACCTGTGGTCTGACCATTTGTCACGTAGACACATGTGCACACTGAAGAGAGCCCCAGGAAAAGAGTTACAAAAGGAGGTTAATGAGCAGACAGGACAGACAGCAGTGATTTGGGGCAGAGCACAGCTAGACACGCATACTGACCTGTTCACAGTTGACCTTTCCCTCTTGTCACCGTAGCTCTCTGTTTTCCATGCTTGTTCCTTCCCAAGTCACTTTGATCCCTCCCTTCCCCTGCCTTTGGTTCCTCTCCTAAACATCCCATAACAAGACTTGTGCAAACCCCAAGTACTTTTCTGCTGCACCTCATGATAAATCTGGTAGCCCTGTAAGCAGTCACATCTCTCCATCTGAAAAGTGCCCTGGAGAGGCCTGGTGGTGTTGGGGATATGGGGAGAGCCAATGGTTCTTCTGTGGTAGCCTTGGGAGGAGCTGGGTCAGGGTTTTATATAAAAGGTGGGGTTCCCCCACCTTCTCACACCCCAATCCTCTTTTTAAAGCTTAATACTCCTATCAGGGCAGCATATAATCTCACCTTGTCTTAAGTAATGGCCTAAAATTTACTAAGATTTCAGAAGTTTAACTATACTTAATAGAATTTCTTGCATTTTCTAACTATGTAGGCTAGCACAAGGTACAAAAAAGTGTGTCTCCAGGTTAGCAATCCATGTTAAAGTCACTGCTGTCTTAAACCAGCATACTGGAACAATATACTTCTTTAATTTATTGTGCCTTCTCTTCCATATTAATCTAGTTAAGTTACAGCTGT
Source organism: Pandion haliaetus (assembly GCA_013401275.1). Taxonomy (NCBI): domain Eukaryota; kingdom Metazoa; phylum Chordata; class Aves; order Accipitriformes; family Pandionidae; genus Pandion; species Pandion haliaetus. The sequence goes on along the minus strand of VYZV01044890.1, from coordinate 68,188 downwards.
TTTAGAAAAAAAACATTCAGTTGTCAGCATTAAATTTGCAACATTGCTTCTCTCCTTATTCTCCCTCTGATAAACATTTATAAAGTATGAATAAATTAGTTTTCACAAAGTGTGTATTTATTTATGGTTTTGAGGTATAGGGAATAAGTAGTTTGGATTATCTTTGTTTTCCCNAGCAATAACTGAAAACATCAGTGCGTTATCAACATTCCTCTCATACCTAGCTCAAAACTTAGCACTGTACCGGCTGCTAGGAAGACAATTAACTCTATCCCAGCTGAAACCAGGACACATAGGTACTGAATACTTAGCTTTAGTCGATCTGTTTCCTGAATCAAGCAGTCATCAAGCAGTTACATTTAAAAAAAGAAAGTTTACCTTCTCAGATAATAATCCAATTTCAGAAGCTAGGCAGATAGGGAAGTAAAAATCTCAGCAAAATCAAATACTCCATAAAATCATAAGAGTTGAAAACTCTGTTCTAACTCAAAAATCAAAATCTTCCTCATGGGGATTTCTTAAAATAAACCTTTCCATGTTAGTTTCACTGAAGAAAGACATTTAATTTTCACTTTCACTCAATATAATTGTAGTGTACCATCCAGATATCCCAAAGTAAGAAACAGCACCACATTGCCAAAGAACTCTAGCAATATAGGTGTTCAGAGTCCAATATACCAGTGTCTGCTCAGAGCAACTAGGGTGATGACAGATCTGAAAGATGACTCTTTTTCTTCATCCACATCTACTGGGAATCTCTGACGGATGAAAGGATGACTTTTATGACATCAAAATAATGAAAAAATTTGAACCCTGACAAGTTGTCTAATACTATTTCTGTAACCACGTCAAATTAAATTCCTTACATAGTATTCTTATTGCATTCACAAATAGTGGCAAGGTACTATATAGCCTGCTAAACTTCAACCCCAAAGGAGATGCTCAACAGTCTTACCTCTCAAACCGTGTGCCTACCTAGGCATGTAGCTTGTGTGGACATGCAGCAGAGGAAAAGCCCCTAGCACTTTTGAATAAGAGCCTTGACCCAAGAATTCACTTTAGAGAGAAATGCATTGACCAGTTTGGGAAATGATATAAATCTTTTCTGGCTTAGTTATCTCAAGAATTTCACTCATACTTTTCACTAAATATTGACTGCTCAGAAGACTTTTAAAATTAGGGCACTTAACGAAAAGTGCCAGGGTGTTACTTGGAAATATGAATTTGAACATACATTACAATCTTACTGTTTAATACAGTAGCTAAATGAAAAAGAGCCTTTTCTGTTGCTCAAATATTTAGTATAGAGAACTGAAGAGAGGCCTCAGATTACTCAAACCTGCTCTTACAAATTAACCAAATGTTTTTCAGTCTTTCATCCAAATGGTGTTCTACTATATAGTGTTATCATTAATAATTAAAAACACACTTGTCAAATAGGAAAAGAAAATCTGCTTTATTTAATATATTATTATTTCATCTTTGTTTATTCGGTCATCTTAGTTAATCTCAGTTAATGTGAATAAATTCAGATTTATTAGAAAAGTGGCTGAATTCTAATTGCAAATATAGGGGCATTCATTATTTTAAGATGACAAATTTGCTCATAGCCTTATACTTTTATTAGTAAAGAAAGAGATCCTTCTGATTAAAATTGTAAAGTCAATTTTTTGAAAGCTTAAAAACAGGGAAACCCAGACAATGCAAGGGCTTTTGCATCCAAGATTACTACCAAGCATTTCTTTTGAAAAGCTACAGAAAGAATTACTCCCTTTGCATCCAAACTCTTACCACACACTTTTATGCAAATACAGAAAACCTGAAAGCTTTTCATCCAAACACTCCCAAGCCCCAAATTAAAAACCATCAGGCAATAAGTAAAGACCAGCCATAAAGGTGTTTGAGAGGGATCTATGAGAGTTACTGAACAATACAATGGCTCATGAATTTCAAAGGTGGTAAATGTGAAATTATACTCATAGAGAAAACAGGGTCCTGACTTTACATACAAAATGCTGGGCTCTGATCAGACCATTGCAATCAAGACTGATACCTTGGATTATCCCAAAGAATTTGATGGAGACACCAGACCAGTATCAGTCCCAGAAGGGCTTATACAGACAGGAATGGAAAACAGAACAGACAGTGTTATTTTATACAGACAGGAATGGTGAACAAAACAGACAGTGTTATGCTGCTCTATAAATATGTAACTAGTTCGGGCAGTTTTGATCTTCTTATCTCAACACTTTTTGGATTTCTAGTATGGCTAGGAAAGGCTCAAGGAAGGGCAGAAAAGTCGGGAAACAACCTCAGAATGCGCAGTGACTGGGAAGCCCAGGCTGCAAGAGAGATAACTGAGGGTGTATACAATACAGTCCAATAAAACTGTAAAGGGTGGAAATGGGAAACAATCATTCAGTGCCTCTCGGAGTTCCTAGTTCTTAACAGGTCATCAAACAGAAATATTAAATGGTAGGTTGAAAACAAATGGAGTTGATTCTTCACACACACTAGAGCTGAGCTGTAGAGGTCCTTGCAGGCAGAGAGTGTGAATAAACCAAATTCACACAGGCTATTTTATGCAAAAATATCTCTGGTTGTTTAGGAAATTCCTGTGCCATAAATTGTTGGAGGAATGGGGAAAGTTCTGAGGAAATATCACTATAGGCCCCCCAAGAGCTCTTTCTGAGGCATACGATCAGGGCAAAATCCCAGAGAAGATATAAGGTATTAAATGGATCTTTGTTCTCATCCCAAAACATTGCTCTTATGTGCCATTGAAATCATGGCATTATGAGGTGATAGCACCAGGCTCTTTACTGACATGCACAGCAGAAGAATGAGAAACAATTGTCATGCATTGATATGGAAAAGTTCTAACTGGATATAATGAAAAAAAAATTGTCACCAAAAGGATAACTGACCGTTGGATCAGGTTGCCCAGAGAGGCTGGGAAATCTTCATCCTTGAGAATTTTCAAGAACCAGAGGGACAATATTGTAAGTAGCCTAGTGTGAATTCAGTATAGACCCTGCTTTGAGCAGCGAGGGCTGGACTAGAAACCTCTTGATGTCCCATTCAACCTCATAGAATGATAGAATCATATAATTATTTAGGTTGGAAAAGAGCTTTAAGATCATCGAGTCCAACCATCAACCATGCCCACTAAACCATGTCATGGTTTAGTGCCCTGTCTACATGCTTTTTGAATACCTCCAGGGATGATGGCTCAACCACTTCCCTGTGCATCCTGTTCCAATGCCTGACAACCTTTTCAGTACAGACATTTTTCCTAATATTCAATCTAAACCTATCTAACCTCAATGAGTCTGTGACTCCATGATATGTTCAGAAACCCATGTTAAAAATTGTTTATTGAGTTCAGAAGATATCCTTATCTTTTAATTTAGTTTAGGATGCAGGGCAAAAGGTGGAACTGGGATATAGGAAATTAGGTATCTGCCAAAATGGGTGACCCTGTCCACCTAAGGACCCAGCAGAGGGGTATTCCAAGAGAAGAGAGGCAATGGCAGACAATAAGGTGTTCAGGAGATTTGTTACAGCTGGTAGGGGAAACAGCTATGACATTTGCATCTAATATGACAGAAGCAAACTGAGCTACCTCCAGAAAAGCAAGTGCCAAAAGCAAATAAATTTAAATACAGATTAAATAAAAAAGGTGTTATTCCTATTTAAAATGCAGCACAACTGAGAACAGGAGCAGACCTACAGTTTCCTATGCATTTCATGTCAGTGTTGCCAGTTTTCAAATGGATGATCTTGGTTAGCATATCAAAATTAAACCATATGCACATACTCACTTTAAATTGCCAAGGCTAAACAACCCTGCCATTTTGTTTCCAGTGTGCACCATCTGTTCAGTTGAAATGCAGTTTACAAAAATTATTTCAGTAAAATAAGAAATAAATCTGTTTTCTCAAATTTTATTATCCAGTTGAAAATCATTACAATGATGTCTCTGTACACTTAACCAGGCTTTATGAATGAAATAAGATTTACAAGTCAGGTAGCAATAGAAATATTTCACCGTTCTTTCCTTGTGGCACTTCAAAAGATAGAGGGGTGTGTTCCTTTAATATATGTCTAGTTATAAGCTTGTAAAGATCTCTTTGGTTGAAGGTCAGGAGCAAGCTTCATTACATGAAAGCTAGCTTATGTTATTTATCTCCAAAGTTTGCTTTATGGAGCAAATAAATAAAAACTTCATAAACTCTTCAGGGTCATTTAAATTTCAATATCATACAGTACAAAATTATTGCTTTGCAATGATTGATATTTATATATTTCCCATCTTTTTTTTTTTGTAACTGTATAACCCTTTTACACGCTGCATACAGTTGAGTTA
>VYZV01044890.1:47190-63798 GCA_013401275.1 Pandion haliaetus | reverse complement strand
ACAGTTGAGTTATTGAAAGTCTGTGGCTACATAAACAACTGTTAATAACATGCAAAATTTCCTGTCCTACTGAATTTTGTTTGTTGAGAAAGCAGATTTCTATATCACTTTTCAGCCCTGCTCACACTGGACTTAATGTGACTTTAATGGAATCATGCAATTATCAAAAAATACAGACCTGCAGGTTCACTTTCACTGAATAGTTTTGGATACAGTACTTAAGGTATCCAGTCTACATGTATACAGTAGTCCCCAACATTCCAAGTAAACATCCTCAGCACATCCTAGTCTATCTCCCTGCAACATCGCCTCTACTCTGCCCTTGCTAAAGCCATTGTTGCTTTCTTTCCTTCTTTCTCACTCTTGTTGGATTCCACCTAAGAAAAGACATAGCAGCAGTGATGAGATTTGGGTCATTAAGCAAGACATAGTTAATAATGCCCTTAATAAATTAGATTTTCATGTAAGAGATTTCCACTCAGTAGAAATAGGAGCTTAAAAAGAGGAATTTCACTATTTTTCTGCCATGAACTGCAGGTAATACTTGATTAGTCTTTGTAAGGTAAGTATCCTTTCAGGGTCAAACAGCTGTTTGCCAGCTCTAGTAAAAACCCTATTCAAAGCACAATGCATTATGAAGTCTCAAATAGAATATGTTCAGGTCTTAAATTTGAAGATGTTAATCTGGCATCTTAAAGAGTTTATTGTTGTTTCATTTTGTCATTCAAAATATAATTTTTAGATGTTTTTTCTTACTAAATTTTGTTCAAAGATCAGTTGGAGATTTTGAAAGTTCTCCATTCAGTGTAGCCAAATAATAAACCCATCATGACAAAGTATACGACCTCTTTGTATAAGATTCTGTAAGCCTTGCTTCCAGACCTAACGTGTTTGCAATTTCCTTCAAGTTAACTAATAAAAAATACTCACATTAAATACACCAGTTGCATAAATACCTCATTCATGCAATGAAACATGGATTCTGGAGGTATTTTATGTGAACTGTTGTCAGATAGCTTGGCAAGGCACTACTACCTCCTGACAAAGCAGATAAACTGGAAAGTCACAACTGATAAACGCAAAGTCTACTAAATAATGTATGATCGCAAGAATTTATTTACATCTGTGTTACCAGGGAATTAACTTCATGATCAATTCAGAAAATGCTACTGATAGTTCAGGGATGTTAACCCAGGATCAGATAAGAATATTATGCACAGAGGGACTTTGAGGAAAAACTCACAGAAAGCATCTAATCCCAAAGAGTATGATCAACTATCTTCATTTATTAAACACATTTTAAATGATTTCTTTAAAAATGTGTTCCTCAATAAATTTTTCTTAGAGGCTATGGTTTTTGGTTTGGGGTTTTTTGTTGTTGTTATTTTGTTTTTCTTTTAGCTGAGATTTTTTGAGAAAATGAAACCATCAAAACTGTCTATCCCCAATCTTTTAAAGTGGATAAATACTCATTATAGTGTGACAGTTAAGTTACTCATCTGGATTAATGGTGATCTGGATGTTTCTTGTGAGTTAATGAGAAAAGATTGGATAGGTGTCTTTTCTTCTGCCAAATTTTTCAGAGAGGAATGACAATTATTTCCAGTTAATATTTCTACTAATACTACTGCTACTACTACCCTACACATTTTCATTAAAATATTCCTGTTTAACAAACCCTTGTTTTCTGAGAGTTTACTGGAAATTACATCACCAAAAACATTCCTAACCATGTCTACTTGCAAATTTTAGCTTTAAATATATTCTGCCCAAAGGTAAAGACAGTGTTACTCCAAATAAAGCTATTCTGAAATAGTACAAACGCCTTGTACCTACTGTTTTCTCCAAGTCTATTTTTAAAATTACAGTAGCAATCAAAATTGTTAGTCTACGATATCAGTAGCAAATTGCATATGATTGGTACCTACTACAATGATTTATAAGTAAGATTCCCCACAAGCTTAGCAACTATGGTAGTTACTTCAACATATGAAATGTTTACACTACCCTAGCTGAATACACAGTGCTGATCTGTCAGACTGCAGACTATTATTTGGCAAAAATACCTCAATTTACTGTTGAGAGGAGGATCACGAATGAGACCTGCTCACAGGTGAACAAATAACTGTATAATTTTATTATGCGATTCATAGCACTACCTAGGGTATGAGCAGGGTATTTTTCCAGGGTATGCTCTTCTGACATAATTTCCCTGTACAACTTCAAGCTCTCTCTGAAGAAATTTATGCTTTCTGCCATCCTATGCTTCATTGCTACTTAAGGCCTGCTTTTGAATAAAAGCCCCCAGAAGCTGGCTGTTAAGTTGTATTCAAAGCAAGCATGCCTCTAAGATGCCCTTGAAATACTTTCTTAAACAATTGCATTTGTTCTTTCTCAGTCCTGTTTGATATAATGTGTTTTCCGTCAGTGCTCAACCAAAATCTCCCATTCTTCTGGCTGAACCTTCATGGATGTGCATCCCAGATGCTATAGGACTTGTTACTGGTCATCTGGTGTCCCATCTGACTCAGAACAGATTTAGCTGTGATCTTTAGTGGAATGCTTCCAGCTGATAAATATAATTTTCATAGAATATAAAGTTTTCACACTTGTACAATAGCATGATAAGCGTAAAATGTTTTAATTTTTTTTTATTTGATGGAAAGCTTGACACCATCTTGACTTTATATTTCTTTCATAAACCAAACAAGGGGGATTCTACTCTTCTAGAAATTATCTCACCAAGTTTGCTGTTAGAACTATACAAAATTTTTCAAGGTAAATTATTGTGTGAACAAACAGAACTCAAGTTCTATGAATGGATTTGGAAGAAGTAATACGCTTTCGTCTAGGGACTAATGAATAACTTCCCATTTGTTAGTCCAAAGCTGGTTGCAAATTAGCAAATCGGTCTACTGAACAGCTCCTAAACCTCTCTGGCTTTGAGAGGGCCCAATACTTAATGTTTGGAATCAAGAATCTTGGAGAGTCAATTGGGTGACTATAGAGATTTAAAAAAAAAAAACAAAAACAACAAACCCTAATGAAACATATTTAGTTGGGGAGAACACCAGGTAATCTCATCTTTCAAAATCAGAGAAGCGATCCCCATGGTGATGTATCTGTTTTGCTGTTGTGCATCCTGATAATCATTTCATGTTTAAATTCCCATGAGAGTAATCTTAATCTTAAATATGAGAAAAGCTGGGGCAAGCACAGACACTTTACAGTTTTCAACAGGCATAATATGCAAGCCCAGGTGACTTTTCGTCTTTCACAGATATTATTGCATCATTTAGTTCATATATGATTGGAAACATTGTCAAGCAACAATGGTCTGAGTGTGAGACAAAGCGCTGACTTATGTCTTTGCAATTCTGTCTGTTCTTGATAAGCATTAATCACAACCCACATAAATATATAAACTATTTAATGTGGGGCTCAGGGCAAGACCATATGGTGCTGTCCTGATCCAATGTCGGGGAAGGTTTCGATATGATCCCAAGAGCGAGATTAAGACACAAATAAGGTCAAATGCTATATACCCCAAACAGCTTTTATTATCAAAAGCATTAAAAGTAGAAAATAGTAGTGGTAGGATAGAATGGAAGAAAAAGGCAGAAATCAAGCAAGCAGTCAGGATAGAGTTGCAAGAATAGTCACTACCATAGTTCCAGCAGCATCCTGTTGGTCCTCAGTCTTCAGTTCTTCAGTGATGGGTGCACACCACGGCTTCTCTCCACATTTTTTATAGGGCATGGTCCGATACATGCACATATGTACCGCTTACGCACTGTTCACACGCTACAGGTTTCGTCTATCACACAATGTTTGGTTCGCGTGATCAGTCACCAGAAAGCAGTACATCATCTCAAAGACTACAGTTTCCATGACAATGGTAGTCTCCACGTTCCTGGATGCTTCGCCGGCTCCAGCCCGTCTCCTCCTGTGGATGCCTCAGTGGCCTGGTAATTGTCCTTATGGGCCAGAGGAGTGTCCTGCTTAAACAAGCCATCCCAGAGACAAAGGACATGTCCTGGTTTCAGCTGGGATAGGGTTAATTGTCTTCCTAGTAGCTGGTACAGTTCTATGTTTTTGAGCTAGGTATGAGAAGAATGTTGATAACGCACTGATGTTTTCAGTTGTGGCTAAGTAATGTTCAGTCTAAAGTCAAGGCTTTTCAGCCTTTGATGCCCAGCCAGCAAGAAAGCTGCAGGGGCACAAGAAGCTGGGAGGGAACACAGTCAGGGCAGCTGACCCAAAGTGACCAACGGAGTATTCCATACCATGTGACGTTTTAGGAACTGCGGCAGGCGCGTTGCCGCTCGGGGTCTTCCGGGTGCGTCGATCGGTGGGTGGTGAGCAATTGCGTTGTGCGTCACTTGTATATTCCAACCCTTTTATTATTACTGTTATCATTTCATTAGTGTTATCATTATCATTATTAGTTTCTTCTTTTCTGTTCTATTAAACCATTCTTATCTCAACCCACGAGTTTTAGTTCTTTTCCCGATTTTCTCCCCCATCCACTGGGGGGAGGGGAAGCGGGTGAGCGGCTGCGTGGTGCTTAGTTGCTGGCTGGGGTTAAACCACGACAGGACACAAGATAAATAGTTCACAGTTCAGTCTCTCACAGTGAACAATCTTTGAGACAAATGGCTTGAGATGCCAATTCAGTCTCCCACAGGTGGCTGTCTCCCACAGTTTTTCAGCACTGGGCCTACCAACACACATTTTTTCCTCTGGTGTCAGTTGGATCTGTGGCAACATTTTCTATGCAAAAACATAGCCAGTGTCTTTGGATCACCAGGCCAAGTCTGCAACCCTGTTCAAGGACAATACAGAAGTCTCATGGCTACATTCCAGTGAAATGTTTTTGATTTGGTTTTGGGGTCCTTTTGGTTTGTTTGGGGTTTTTTTTTTTTTGGTTGGTTGGTTTGGTTTTTAGACAAGGTTGATAATTTTTATATTGAGAGACAGAACACACAGTAATAGCCAGATTTGGTTGTTCTTCACTAGTGTTGACCCAGAATTTCAGCAACTGGTAACAGTAACAGTCAGTTTCATAAACAGTTCTTTTTAGTTTTCTGAACTCCAGTCTCTATATTAGCATTTGCATGTGATTCAGGTATAATTTTAAGGACATTTTTTAAAAAATAACATGGTGGGAGCCAACCCGGGGTTTTGATATCCTGGGATGTTCAACGAAGTCCTGTAGCCACACAATGGTGTAATGAGTGAGGTGGCAGTGATAAAGTCTTATTTCATATAAAATTCCCTTTTTTTTCAGTTCTGAGTAATCACCAATTAATGTAACATCCATTTACCTTCTGAAACCTGGGGCAGAAGAGAATTGTCCTAAGTCTACCCACCCTTAACTTTTCAGATTGCTAGCATAAATAATAGAAACATGAATCTCAGAATGGGAATAATTTTACTTCTGCTTGGACCGGTACAAAAGCATAGCAGGATAGTGATCATCCACACTCACCAGTACAATAATTTGTAAATGACTGGTGAAAGCAGGTCTGGCAGGGTGGATAGTTTAGAGGGTGGAGAAGAAAAGGTGATTCCCTACTGGTTTTCGTACTAGAAGGACATGATGGGAATCAGAAGTGTGCAGGATTTTTTTAAGCTGCTTTAAGGCTGCTGTGTGTGATTTTTCCAGCTATTTTTCTGAAGAGCTTGAGTCACGTATGTATAAAGTCTGAGCTGAATGACTGCAAAGTTTTACCTTCATGCACATTCTAGGATATATTATTACACCAGTGATGCTTATATTACATTTTATGCAATTTCTAACCTTTAAAGGGTAAGAGAAGAGATTTATGTGATACAACAGCAGGGTATTTTAGTCCCATAGTTCTTTATGTCCTGATGCTCTCATAAAAAAAGTAGGATAAAGTTTAAAGTTTAGTATTAGTCCTCTAAAATTTCATTTTGCCAGACACAAGAAGCAAGAGTGGTAGGTAACTTCTATAGCTACAGTGACTTTTGGTTCTGGGATGAGCTGTATATTGACTTAAAGTGATCTGTATACCTCCAGTTTGGAAATATTCAGGAGCCAAAGGACAGAACTGTAAACAGATTTGAAGGGCTCTTTCACTGAGAGATTTTATGATCATAAAACAGAGTAAACACAAGGTCATTTTTGATGAAGGAGTCAAGGGAAGCAGATGTGACCTTAATGAAGGTTTTTAGTAGAAAGCAAGACATGCTGAGCTCATGTTGACAAATTGGCTGGTTCCAAACCCAGGTTTAATCAAAATAGTAATCATTCTACACAGTTTTAATTAAATGTTGCAATGTTCTATTAAACTCTAGATAACAATGTAATTATGTGAGTGGACAAAAATAGTAATTAAGACCTCCAAGCAAGTTATCCAACAGGCTGATTTAAATCATTACCTGCTAGTGAAGGAAGAATGTTGGCAAAGCTTATGGCATAACAACCAAAATTAAAAATTAAACCTACTGTGAAGTAAAAAAAGGCCATGTTTTTATAGCTGCAACACAATCTGTTCTGAGTTCACAGTTCACACTGGGTATTTCCAGTCACAATGAATTTGTTTTACAGTGTAGTGTCTGCAAGTATATCATATGCATAGGGACAACTAAGCAGCAGCTAAACTTTAAGTATTGAATCGTCTGGAAGTACTTAACCTTTGGTTTAATATTCAACAAGAAAAAAAAATAATGAGGATGTTTTCTTCTTGAGAGGACAATAAATAATCCTACCAAATGTGGTCAGGTACAGAAACAAATTACCTTTGAAACATCTAGAAATTCCTAGAACAACATATAAGCAAATACATGTATAGTGAAGGCTTATAACAGGTCTTAAAGTGCTTAAATCAGTCATTCATTCACTACCAAAGGGGCTAGTCTTACTGGTGAGGCATCAGCACATAACAAAATTAGGCTCTAGGCTTTGCTTGAAATTTTTGATAGGAAACATAGAGCTTCTATAAGAGATGGAAAGTAGCAATTTTCAGTGAGCACAAGTAAGATGGGAATCAGCACCGGTGAGGTCTGGAGCACTGTCAGGTTTTTCAAACGAGATTCAGTTTTAAAAAGAATGAGATTTGCTGAGCTATGCAACATCCAATTAATCCCACAATATTTTTAAGAGTACAGAAGAAACTGATCTGGCTTTTTGAGTTCAAACTCAGATTACCATAATAATAATCAGGAAAAAATTTAAAATATTAATCTAGCTCTCAGTCAAGCACAAGAAAAATACATTACTGTTATGGAAGTATCACTGGGTGACACTATCATTTGCTATTATCTTCCGAAATCCTTCAATAACACAAAAGGCAAATCTAGGAAGACATGCAAACACATATAGTAAATGAGGTGGCTGATGAAAGTGAAGTTCTTTTCAGATAAACTTGTTACACAATAGAGGACACTGATCTCTCCTTGATCTCCAGTAAAAGTCAGGTTTTGAAGCAAAGTAGTTCCCTGAAAGATGAGACAAAATTCCTAAGAAAAGACTTGCTGCACCAATGTTACCTTCTCTTTCTACATGCAAGGCAACAAAGCATAAGGATAAAAGAGTTTGCATCAGGGGACTGCCAACTAATAGGCTCAGAGCTTCACTTTAGCTAACCTGGATGTAATGGCAGAGGTTCACTTTCATTTTTTCATGCCATGCACTGAGGTAGTGCTGGTTTGCAAAGCACAGGTTGCTAACATGGAATGAAAGAGCAGAGGAGTCACAGCACTTCACAGTGTAAGAATGACTTAAAATAACAGTGGAAAGCATAAGATGGTATCCCCCTGGGTAATGACACAGAGTTGAGGAGAGTGATAACACAAAATGAATTAGATTTGCTGCTAATCTGTATCACTGATAATTTAATTTTGTTCCCATGAAAAGCAAACCTATATGTTCATAGGTATATCCTGTCACTCCACAGAGCTACAGCAGAGAAACAATTCAGTATCATAGAATTGTAGAATCATAGAATCACAGAATGGTTTGGGTTGGAAGGGACCATAAAGATCATCTTGTTCCAACCCTCCTGCCATGGACAGGGACACCTTCCACTAGACCTGCTTGCTCAAAGCCCCATCCAACCTGGCCTTGGGGGGGGGGGACATCCACAACCTCTCTGGGCAACCTGTTCCAGTGCCTCATGACCCTCACAGTAAAGAACTTCTTCCTTACATCTAATCTAAATCTGCCCTTTCAGTTTAAAGCCATTACCCCTTGTCCTATCACTACATGCCCTTGTAAAATGTCCCTCTCCGGCTTTCTTGTAGGCCCCCTTTATCACTCTTAGTTATCCTCATTCAGCTCCTGAATTCCTATGGATCATGCTAATAATAATTTCACTATGTAGAGAACTCTGTCATCATGGAGATCATGTTATATTTCCTTACGTCTACTTTTCACTTCTGATTTTTTACTTAAACATTAAGCACTGTTGCTCTAACTAAGGTAGAAAAAACACCTAAATATATGTCTACTTTTCTTTGTATCCTTTCTAAATCTGGAGTTAGAGTAATTCCAGTCAATGAAGAATTTATTTTTTTTTTAATTAAACCATTAAAATCTGCACTCCTAGAGTGAAAAACATTTGCTGTCTTTCCCTTTACTGACAACTGCAGAGCTGCAGTCCCTCACATTTTGCAGTTTTCTCAGTTCTGACCTCCGCTTATTCAACTAGTGAAATGCTTTTTTTGATTTACGTAGGTTTGAAATGTTGAATCTGTCATATAGTAACCTTTTCTGGATGAGGTGCAGTGGCATAGCATGACCTTGTTTTGAAATCAAACATCTCATCCTTCTCAGTACTTTAGTTTCCCTCTGCAAGAACAGTATGATCCTGTGTTAATCAAGAATGACCACATAACATTCAAAATTCAACATTATTATTCTATATTCTTCATAGTGACCAAAATTTGATGGGACAGTGAGAACTGCCAGTAGATCAGAAGTAGGACTGAATAACATTATTTCTTCTTTCTGCCTTGACAGAAAAATAGAGCTGCTGACTACCATCTGCAATTGCTGCTCATGTTTCTCCACAGGTGGAAAGATGTCAGCAGGTAATAACAGGTATAGAAGACTGTCAAACTAAAATTAAATCATTTTTTTCTAATTGACAAGCAGGTAAACAACATCTGTCACAGAATGCATGCAAAAAGATGGACTACCATTGGGAGTGTTGCAACTTTGATGTTTTGTGATTTCCCTTCTTTAAAGAATGATTGAGAAACCACTCATCCGATATTATAATACTTGTAATTTGCAAATGAATAACATCTGCCAAAGCCCAGGATCTGTGTTCTGTTTTGGACTTGGGCTGCAGCAATTTTTTGATCTCTGTCATGCAGGCCAAAAGAGGTGTATCTGCAGATAGTTCCTTTTCAGTGCCTCGTATATATGACACACTATATATACTGTATGTATCTATAAATACACCCAAAATTTTACAGATTTGTATGCCATATTAAATTAGTCACAAAGACCTTATTTACAACACATTTAGAAGGTTGACAAGATACAAACACCATAAAGTGCTTGATTTCAAGGTGTTCAATGTAGTGGCGTGAAAGATACCTTTGCAAATGGCGTATTCCCATCAGCTAACCTACATCTATTGACTTAAAGCTGCATTAGAAAAAGAATTAATACTGCAGACATAGCTGAAAGTGGTAACAGCTGTTACTTGCTGATCTCAGCCTGTTCAAATAGCCTTTTTCATGAATTCATGTTTGTACTTCTTCCATTGAAACAGTGTATAAGCACCAACCTTAATCACAGCATGGCAAAGTATGAACCCATTTAAAGTATGACACAATAAAAAAGAAATATATATAACTATAGAATGTAACACAGAAACTGAATTAAAAGATTGCATATATCAAATTGCATATATAATCTGAAATGCAATGATCAGGATATAAATAGCCATAACACTTCCTGAGAAACAGGAAAAAAATTGATTTAATAAAAGAAAATGTTATACCTCAAGTTTCTTTCAGTCAGTATCCCTGATTCTTCTATCAGTCACTATTTACCAGAGGAAAAAAAATGCAAAAAAGTTTAAGAGCTATAGTATATCATTGGCCCTTTGAAAAGGTTATGGAAGTATTAAAGGGAAGCTATACAATGAAAGATTCATTCACTGATCCAGAAGTAATGGACAGCAGTGATCAACTTGTGTTTGCTCTGGCTGTAGGAGGAAATACCAAGTACTAGTGCCAATATGGTTGCATATGATCCTGTTGTACAAGATGCTCTATTGCCTTTTTACTCACATATGAACAACAGTTTAGTTATGTAAAAGTGATTGTGTCAATTTTAGTTGCATAAGCTACTGGAAAGAGAAATTGGCAAGAAGGAAGAGATGCCCTCTATCTGCACTGCTGATTATTCTTAAAGTAATTTTCCCTTATGACTTGTGTGTGTGTAAGCAATTTCTAATGGGAGGTTCCTGAACTTTTGTTTGACCTCACGTAATGTTTGTCACACTGTATCAGCTGCTCCTCCTCAGAAAAGCTCAGCTGTAAGACTTTTCAGGAAAAGGGTGAAATATAGTTAATTCTACTAGTTTTTATATCAGTTTTATATTTGTATCATTCTTATTTCACAATGAGATCAGAGTAAGGACCCTGAGGTATTTATTTGGTGAAGTGAGATACTACTGTTACTGAATCTCTTTTTCTGAGTGGCTGTAGAAATTCTGAAAGCTCAGTAAATTCACAGATTCACCTAGCTTAAGGACAGAAAGGATTATCGGGTTAGGTTAAGCCTGCGTAGCACTAGCCATTACAGTCCATCAAGTTAACCTTCTGATTCCTAATTATATTTTAGCACAAGTTGCTTGTATTAAATGACTCCAGAAATCATCAATCACAACAATACTGAAATCTGCATATTGCAGTTAAATGATCACTGTGATGGTGCTAGCACGGAGACCTCAGGGCAGCAAGTGGCACACTTATGGTGGCTGTGCAGGATAGAGTACTTGGTCTCAATAAAAAGCCAGCACCAGGCTATCAGCAGCTATTTTTCTGTTGATAAACATTAACAGGGCACTGGGGACTACACTCTTAAAACATACAGCCTTTATCCCTGTGGAATTTCAACTTAGAGTGAGAAAAAGGAACCAGGTTC
The DNA here is from genome assembly GCA_013401275.1 of Pandion haliaetus. Classification (NCBI taxonomy): domain Eukaryota; kingdom Metazoa; phylum Chordata; class Aves; order Accipitriformes; family Pandionidae; genus Pandion; species Pandion haliaetus. The sequence goes on along the minus strand of VYZV01044890.1, from coordinate 52,664 downwards.
AGGCAACTGGGGTGCTGGAGATAGGCAAGACTTGATATATTTATGTATTTCATTAATTTTCTGTTTTGTTCAGTAATCAGATGTCAGGAATAATCTAACTTAAACAAAATTACCTCGTGTTCATGAAGCTATGTTTTCTCCACTGGCATAGAAATTTCCATTTCAGTTAAAAGAGAAAGCCAAGGTAACATTCACTGAGGTGGATACAAGATATTAATTTGGGTGTATTACTGTTGGAGCAAATTTAAAATTCCACTAAGGTTTTCATGAGGGCTTTGCCAACAGCATGTATGTGGGAAGCCTACTGACTAGGTCGTCCTTGAAAAACAATTCAAAATACAAGTCTGACTAAAGACTCCAATCCAGGATTTATATGCATCAGCATATGCTAGCTTTTTATTTCTTACTATTTACTTTATATGTAAGAGATGAGTTAGTCTTAATTACGGAAAAATAATCTCACTGCTGACTTTGTTGTTTTTCCAAAGATGATGACTGACTGATCTTGTCTTAATATATTCTTCCAATATTTTTCAAAAGCAAAGTTTAGACTCAACTTCTACCCATAAAATGCATCATCACTGCTGTCCTTTAAAGTCTATCTGCGTGGTCTAACAGAACATATATTTTCCCTCTCTTTTAGAGGTGGTAAATACCATGACTTAGTGTCAAATAATTTCAAGATGAATACGGGATCCTGAAAGAAATACTCTCATAAAGCTGCTTCTCTTCTTTTTGTCCAGAGAGAATAATGAAAACTGTCATTCCACTCAAGTAACTTAAAGACAACGTTCAGAAAGATGGAATTTTAAAATACAGATTATAATTGGCTTTCTCTAAATCAAATAACATGCTCATTCAGTAACATGGATGATTAAGTGCAAGTGCACAAAATGGACTAATCAGTTGACAAGAATATTTTAACCATTACAAAAAAATAACACATTGTAAGACAAGAAGTACAAAACATTGTTAATGTTGAATGTTCCTGAAATAAGTGATTCACATATGGGAACAGAAGCATTTCCATATCTGTCAAGTGAATATCTCCAAAAATCATCCTCACATGATACAAGGTTAGCCCACTGAACAAGTGCTAGCTAATTTCTCTTTTTAAATTTAAACAAGTCTTGCTCAGTCATTCTAGTTAGGACAGCTACATATTGGGAAGAGGGGGCTACCTCCTAGGGCTTGCTATTAGCTCAGATTTACTCTATGTGCACCAAAGAGTAATTCTGTGTACTCATATTATTGCCATATTTCCAGATACACCACAACTAATACTGAAAAAAAAAAATAGTATCTCACAGACAGAATTTCCTGCCACTAGAGCAAGACCTCCAGCCTATGTCTCAGTTCTAAGGGCTCCAGTGGGAAGATGCATCTAGAACAAACCATAGGATAGTTAAAATCGTCCCATTACCCACAGGCTGCACACCTTTATAATAGTTCTTCAAGTGTTATTCACTCCTTGTAACTGAAGTACTAGTTGATTGGGACATAAACTAATAAATTTTATAAATTAAATTAAAATAAGCAGATACAACTGTTTTTTAAGATCCACAACCAAATAATACGAAAAAAGAAGTTCTTATACACATTCTATTTCATTTATAAAACATTTCATGTGTTCCCTTATGTTCTGTATTTTTAACAAGAGAAGATGGTTGTTAAAAGAAGGTGGGTGGAGGGCGTGGTGTAAAAAAAAAAAAATAGTGGTCAGCAGTTATCCTTTTTACCTTTGATTTAATTACAAGGAAATTATTTCAGCCAAGTAGAGTTTAGGCTGAAGAGTTGTTTTGGTACATTCAGTACTCTGCTTCTTTTTCTATTAAGTCTGATTCCACAGAGTATCACAGAGTATTTCCCTAACAAACCCACTACTACAGTGTTCTTTATTTGCATGTTTTACTTTCCTTAGGTATGCCATCAGTTAAATGGTTGGCAAAAGTCTTTAAAATCAAACAAACTTGTACTAACACAAATTCTGCCCATCAATCCTGCCTCCTAGAAATAGGAAAGACTATCTCAACAACGAGAAGTCAGTGTGAGATACAAAAAAGACAAACAAATGACAAGATCTTCTCTATTCTGTTTGCTGTGGAGTTATATTCCACAGAATGAGTAGATCTCACTAACTGAACAAAATATTTATGTTAATATATGGTTTTTTTCCAGACTAATGCATGTAGTGTAGATACAGAAGTTGTTTTGGTTTTATGAGTTAGAACTAGTAAAAGGGTCTTAACATGTCATGGTTGAACCCCAGCCAGCAACTAAGCACCACGCAGCCGCTCACTCTCTTCCCCCCACACCCAGTGGGATGGGGGAGAAAATCAGGAAAAGAAGTAAAACTCATGGGTTGAGATAAGAACGGTTTAATAGAACAGAAAAGAAGAAACTAATAATGATAAAGACAACACTAATAAAATGACAACAGTAATAATAAAAGGATTGGAATATACAAGTGATGCACAATGCAATTGCTCACCACCCGTCAATCGACGCCTAGTTAGTCCCCGAGCAGCGATCCCCCCCACCCCCACTCACCCAGTTTATATACTAGACGTGATGTCACATGGTATGGAATATCCCATTGGCTACTGTGGGTCAGCTGCTCTGGCTGTGTCCCCTCCCACTCCCAACTTCTTGTGCCCCTCCAGCCTTCATGCTGGCTGGGCATGAGAAGCTGAAAAATCCTTGACTTTAGACTAAGCATTACTTAGCAACAACTGAAAACATCAGTGTGTTATCAACATTCTTCTCATACCTAGTTCAAAAACATAGCACTGTACCAGCTACTAGGAAGACAATTAACTCTATCCCAGCTGAAACCAGGACATCACCTTCACAAAAAAACACAGCTGTTTATATCCTGGGATAAATTCAGTATCCTAGGAATGCATCAAATTGGACAAATTAAATCCACATTTTTTCAAACAACGTTTAAACTTGGCAAGTCAGATCGTTATAATAAAATACAAAGGTCAGTGTATATAGATACGTACACATACATAGACCTTGTATGAATTCACTTTGTTATAGTCGAAAACAGCAACAACCTCCTACAGAAACAGAGAAATTCAGCTATACATCATTCAGCTAGTTGCAAATGTGCAACCGGAAGTATGCAAAGTTCCCCACACACCTGTTTTTTCAAAAAGCAGACACTTGTTTACCACCAGGTTGCTTCAACAGATGTTGCCTTTACTCAATTTTATGATAGGGCCTATGTAGCCAGTATTAATTGTCACTCAGAGATTATGTCATTCTGAAATGAATTACATCTCATATTCTTGTAATGCTCACATACAGTCTTAGGCGACTTATTCCTAATTTTATGTAATGGGCTCAGACCTGCCAATCCCAGTTATAAGAGTTGGTACTTTGTGATAATTCACCTTTTATCATTTATACTTCCTGAAGGGAAGCAGGGTTTAATCAGCTGGAATCTAAGCTTTCATATCCTTTGTGAAGTTCATTATGCTCCTCAGTTTTGAACACATATTTTATCTTAACTTTATTATTCATTTCAAGAGACAAGGCAAATTCGTCTTGATTCAATCTGCTGCTGTTAGCCTGCTCTGCCAAGCTGTATTACATAACCACACATTTTGAGCTATCTATTGAGATTTCTATTTTAGTCTGGAAGAATGACAGTCAATCCCAAAGACATGCATATGGTATTCTTTGGTTCTTTCCTTTTCTGACCTCTGCAGTATTTTGCATAGCTGAAAATCCCACAAAGGGGATCCTCTGAAAATGCAAGGATGGAAGAACCTGCTCAGCTTAAGACTCTAAACTTATTCCAGAATCATATTTAGTGTTTGAAGTCATCATTTAAAATTAAGCCTTTTAAACTTTTTGCTTTTAATTTCTTTTAAATCCAGTAAACCAGCCAAACTCCAGTGCTTTCTTTCTCCAAACGTGCTTACACTTTCCTCAGTTTCACATCCCATCTGTTTTCATAAATTACCATGACCTTGGCTGGTGTCTATACGGTTCATGGAATTATTTCTAATACAGTAATTTTTGGCATAAGTGGATTAAGATGGTCTCTTGCCTTCTGAGCTGAGAATATTAGAGATTTTCATCATAATTTTCTTAGTAATTTACTAGGTTTCTGCCACAAGGTTGCCTTTCTAGAAACATTCATCTATCACTCTCTATGATTTGCAAGCATGCTCTCCTATAAGCTGAGTTGTTTGAAATCCTTAGGATTTTATTTAATAAATTTTGCTAAAAATGTCATCTTTCATAAAGTCTTTAATAGAGCTTATTCTACATACATGATGACAGTTTCAAAGAAGGTAATGTTTTTTATATATATTAAAAAATCCACCTGCTAGCATATTAAGGACTCTCTCAAATTCAGTGAACAAAAATGTAATACTTCCCACTATTAATACACAACCAGTAATTAAATAGATTGCTTTTTGAGAACTAAGAAATGTATATTCCTACTATATCTATTTCTATCAACCTTGATTAAATAACAGTATATTAGGAGATTATATTATATAGCTCACCAGTAAAAACTAATCAGGATGAAGGATTATAAGTATCTTTGGTTTAGGTAATTCTTTTTCCCTGTTGTCTAAATTCTCTTGTGTTGTTTCACACTTAGATTAAAAAAAAAAAAACCAAACAACCAAATAAAAAAAACCCCAACCTAAACCAGAAATTATCATAAATTACTTTCCTTTGAAGTCTATTTGTTTGGGTTTTTTTCTCTCCATTATCAGCTAAAAATCCTGATTTCACAGAACAGTCATCATAAAAGTGATTTTAACTAAATAAGAATAATTAAATGGATGAGTAAGTTCCTAAATTTTTGAAAGGTAAAACTCCTCACATGAGAAAGAAAAACCAAAAGCACAGCAAAGTTTGTGTTAGATTCTTCTGTTGTTAATATTTGTCCATATTTAATCATTGTATAATTAATTTCAAAATCAAACATGCAAATTTGGTGAGTTGACATCCAGAAAAAGATACTTTCATATCTTAGTAATAATGTACATGCAAAATCCAGTGTTTTGGTGCATTAAATAATATAATAATGATGATGATAAAAAAACACAACAGGGAACTTGATATTACAGTTAAAACATTTATTTTCAAAAGCTTAGTTTGTTGTTAAGAATGTATATAATATCCATTCTCACTGTTCCTAAAAAGACTTCTACTACGTTTAAGTCCTGGCTCCTGTTCAGCACAGTCCAGTTTGACTTCATTTAATTGAGGTCAGAATTTATTTATCTTGATATACTTCAGGATGAGCAAAAAGAAATGATGGCTTTACTGTTTTCTTTTTAACTTCCCAATACAGTAATAGCACTTTAAAGCATGGACCTTCATGCCGAGGTATATGCTGCATTAAAATATCATGAGAATGCTGTAAGAGCTCACAGACCATTCTCCCTTTCTTGGAAGAGAATATATTCTCCTTTTATATTTGAAATATGAAATTACCA